>PVIJ01021220.1:0-19021 GCA_004024925.1 Scalopus aquaticus | reverse complement strand
GGAGAGAGAAGAAAGACAGAAGCTAGGAAGGCAGGTGGCAGACAGAGAACAAAGCCATGGTGCCAGCTCCCAGAGGAGCCACTGTAAACATTTTAGTGGAGCTCCTTCCAGGTTTTTTCTTTGCTTGTGTATCAAAATACCTATATGTGAAGACTATAGAATAATATTTCATCTCTTGTTTTATAAAGTTTTCTTTTTTTTCACTCACCAATAATTTGATAACAATTTATTGTTATCAATAATTTGATCACCTTGTCAATAAATGTTTATCTACAGCCCCTACTTCCCCCTCATCTTAGTGTGGAGAATTCGTGGATAGGTACATGGTGGTTGTCGAGGCAGTCACTGTTGGTCCAGGCAGTCAAGGTGATACCACAGGAACACCAGTCCTACCTCCAGGCCTCAGTCTGGGTGGTGAGGCCAGGAGGAGTGAGAGATGAGAGGCCTTGGGAGGGGGCAACTCAGGCTGGGAGGGGACTCAGGGTGGTGGCTGTGGGGAGGGACAGGACCCACGCCCCAGGAGTGAGGCTCAGTTCCTCCTGCTCTAGCCTCCTGTGCCGGCTCACGGGGTCTTATCAGAGTTGGGGGGTGGCATCCCCTTAAATAAACTTTACCACTTTGCTGAACCAGGAAAGTACTGGCCCTCCAGCCAAGGCCCACCCCCATGTGGATGAAGCAGCTATGGCAGACACGCAGAGGCAGTGTGGCTGCGGGCTTGCTTCCTTCCCTGCTCTGCTCTCCAGTTCCCGAGGCCCTGACAGACTTATTTCCGTGGTAGTGAGGCCAGAGACAGCTTTTCTGTACCTGAGGAAGGCCTTGAAGAAGCAGGTGAAGCAGAAAGGGGACTCAAGGGTCATCTGATCTTTCATGTCCTATGACAGGTGGGGACATTGAGGCCCATGGCCCCACAGCAAGTGATGGAAATCAGCTCACTAGCTTGGGTTTGGTTCCCTGACACCTGACCTGCAGCAGGCAGTCTTTAACCCTTGCCCCCACACCCTCAGCACCTCAGAATGTTAATGTATTTGGACATGGTGATTGAGGTAAAGTGAGGGCATTAGGGTGGGTCTTATGCCAATTGACTGGTGTCCTTATGAGGAGAGGAGAGGAGGACACAGACAGGCAGTGGAAGACCGTGTGAAGACCCAGGGCAAAGGTGGGTCCAGAAGAGGGACTGTAGAAGCAACCACTACTGCTGACACTTTGATCTTGGACTTGTAGCCTCTAGGATTGTGAGAAAATTAATTTCTGACATTTTAGGCCACTTAGTCTGTGGTCCTTTGTTATGGCAGCTCACGCAGACCAATTGGTTAAGAACTTGTCTGTGTGGCTTATAAGGATTGTCTTTGACGCAACCCCCCTACCCCCTGCCCAGACCTGCTGAAGGCAGGACCCATGAGCCACCAATGCTTCCAAAAGAGGAGAGATTCTATTGTTGGGCATGTGGACCCTGGGGTCTCCAGCCTGATAAAAAATAGCCCTACTGTGTGCCCAACCCTGGCTGTTCCTGTCTCCCCTGGTTCTCTCTACAACTTCAGCATAGGTATTCTTAGTCACATTTACCAAATGGGAAAACAGATTGAGAAAGTCACCTGTCCAGGGGTCCAGACTTGGTCTGCCTGGCTCCCAACCCATGCCCTTTCCTGCATACCCTGGCATGCCTCCCACAGTGCCCTGGGCATGTGTGACAGCTAGGGTCCTGGCATCCTTGGGGCAAGGGAGAGCTGGGAAGGCCTCAGGCTCGGCAGGAACGCCCTCCCCCAGCTTTCCTCAGCTCTTTTTCTGTTGTTTCTTTGCTCAGCCGCCTGTTATCTTCCTCTGAGTCTGACGCCTAGTTCTTCCTGTTTAAAATTCAGACTCTGGACTTTTCCTTTGGGGGCGGTTATGTATTTGTTTGGTGTGTTTTGGATTCTCCCCCAGCCCCTATCTCTGGGACTTTAGGTCATCCAGGCTTAGCACCAACAGGTTTTTAGTACCCCAGTGCTGGTAAGTAAGGGGTCCTTCATCCAGAGCCCTGGCTGGGGTCTCTTGGGTAGTGGGGAGAAGGGCGAAGCCTGGGTCCAGGGTTCATTAGTCCTGTTCTGATGCCCCTTTCTCACCCACAGCCCTCTACCTGGCCCAAACTGTGGGTCACCTCGCTCCTTGCGGCCCAGGAAGGAGAACAGCCACAGAACAAACTTGAATGTGAGTCACACTGTCGAGTTCTACCCCCTGAGAATGGAGATAGGACTCCAGAATACCTAGCTCGTGCTACCTGAGAGGCAGAGAACACTGAATCCAGAGTCGGGAGACCTGGGTTCCCACTTGGCCTCCCACCCCGTACTGTGTGTGGGATTGTTAATCCCTTTCTGGGCCTGAGCTTTGTCACAGGAAGGTGCTGATGCATAGAGTAAGCCAACCCCTGAGGCCTTCCAGCTTGATGAGCTATGATTTCAACTCTTTGTGAGATGTTCTTGGGGACTCCCGGTGGATAACTTTTGGAAGAGCAGGCAGAGGTGAGGTGCAGACCCAGTACCACCTCCTCCAGGCAGCCTTCCTTCTCTAAGGCCCACCAGCTCGTGCTGCTTCCACCAGAAATACAGGGATGGTTTCAGGCTTTGAATGAGACTTTGGGAAGATTCTTAACTTCCCTGCACCTCTGTAGTCCTCTGTTAAATGGGGGCAAGATCTGCGTAGTGTTCTGTTACAGAGGAGGTGGTTGGGTCATCATGGTCTCTTGGCAGGAGAATGGATGTAAAGCCCCTCATTGGCTGTGAGCTCCAGGGGGCAGGCATCAGGTCTGACCCATCCTTGGATACCCTGGCCAAGGAATGTTGACTGAGGAGGGGGTGCCTCTGGCGGACATCCTCTGGGCTCATTTTGGACTCCAGCTCTTGCTAAGGCAACTTCCTGTGCAGGTGTAATGTGCTGGCCCCTTGCCTTGCAGCCCCTCTGGTGCTTGCTTTCTGCCCCCATGAGAACAGGTAGGAATGTTTGCCCTCTAACCTGCAGGGGGAAGATGCTGAGCTGCATTCTACCCTCAGCAGGACGGAGCCCCAGATGCCCATGGGGTGACTAGCTCAGTAACACCACTTCGAGCGACTTCCTTCCTCCCCTGCTTCACTCATCCCAGTCCCTCATATCTGACTTGGGGGCGTGTGGGATGGAAGGTTGAGGTCAGTGTGTGCCGGCTGCAGCTATAGGGCCATTGAAGCCTCAGTATGGACCCTGACTGGGCAGAGACTCCCTGCCCAGATTCTCTGCCTCCCTGACCAGTCCAGTGAGGTCCTGGTGTGTTGCCCTGTCTTGTGGACAGAGCAGTAGATTGCAAGTGGCAGTGGTGATCGCTGAACTCCCACCCGCAGATGCCCAGCCCTCCTGGGTATCACTCATTCCACTGCATTCCCAAGGGAGGGCACAGCCGCCCAGGCTTCACTCCTGTTCTCCTTCTGTTTGGGGGTTTTAGAATATGTTTTTTGGTTCCTGATTTTAGAAAAAAGTCTAGCTGTTCTTCCTCATCTCTTAGCCCTTCCCCTTTGAGTTTTCAAGTAAGGCCCTATAACTCAGGACAGGGGACTTAGAGGCTTTCTCCCCCCACCCTAATGTCCCAGAGCCCCCTCTCCCACCCCTCCACAAAGGGACACCTGGCTGCCCGAGAGGGCCTTGCAGAGGCCCAGTCATCAGGGGCATGGGCTTTGATTCCAATCCCATTTCCCTGGGCCTCCTTGCTAACCTCACCTCTCTGAGTCTCAGTTTCCTCATCTGTAAAGTTGGAATATGACATAGCCACCCTCATAGGGCCTTTGCGAAGATTAAGTCAGGTAAGATAGAAAGAAAATGCCTGGTTGGGCCTCCATGGTGGCGCAACGGGTGAAGCTATCCAGAGCCACTGCAGCAGGAGTTCGATACCCGGCCAGGGAGCTTCCCACATGGTGCAGCAGACCTCTCCTGTTTCGCCCACTGCTCCCCTCAGCAGTGTATTTCAGTCGATCTGCCTGTTCTGCTCCCCATTCTGCCTCTGGTGAATCCTCTCACCATCCCACACCTCTGGCCTACACCCCAGCTTGTAGGCATAAAATATAAATAAATCTTTAAAAAAAAAGAAAAAGAAAGTGCCGGGTACAAGGTGAACTACCCTATGTTCTGGGTAGTTCCTGCCTCTTCAGACAACAGTATCTGGTTTCAGTGAGGTTTGGGGTGGGGGAGTGCCTGGAGTTTGGAGCCAGAGAATCAGGTCCCAGCCAGACTTTGCTACTGACTGGCTGTGGGACTTTGGTCTCCTCAGAGACTCCAGGACACCTCTCACTCGGGGTTAATTGTGGAGAGGCTCCAGGGAGACGGCAAGGCCAGTGTGCTAGGGCCTGTCCCTGCTGGCCTGGTCCCAGCCCCACCCCAGCCAGCGTGGGCACTAGGACAGGCGGGCACAGTGGTCACAGGGCAGCCGGCTCCCAGCATCCTGCCGCCAGCTCCCCAGGTCGCCCGTCTGCACGTCCTGCCCTCCCCAGCCCGCCAGGGTGGCTGAGCACTTGGAGCCGATGGAATCAGCATGCCCTTCCCTCCTTTGTCTGCTGGTGCTTCCTTCCCTTCACAGCGTGCTTTCTGTTTTCTGGTTTATCAGGCCCTGGGGAAAGCCGGGGCCAGCCAGACTCCCAGCCGAGCACCCCTGGGAGGCTGCCAGCTGGGAACAGACGTCTCTGTCTATGGGCCCAGCGGCTCAGGCCTCCCCTCCCTCTGCCTGACCCCAGCAGCTCCAACTGACATCTGGGCTCTCTCCCAGCCTGAGGGAGGCCACCCAGTGTCCCTGGGCCCCAAAATCTCCCTTTCAGAGTCTGGAAACCTGAGGAGTGTTTAGGATACATGGAGGCCTCCCTCTTTATGTAGGAGGAAGGAAACTGAGGCCCAGGAGCAGGAAGTACCTGGAAGATCCTGACTCCCTCAGGGCAATAAGCCAGTTAAAGGATTTGTGCTCTGAAAGTCTGCCCCTCACTCATTGGGTAGATAAGTGGGTAACATCTGTACAGGGGTTAAGAGTACTTGCCTGACAGGTTGCTTTGAAGGCTAGAGGGGATCGCATAAATGAGCACCCACCTGGAGCAGGCATTCTCTGAGGATGATAAATCATACACGCACACACACACACGCACGCACGTGCACACACACATGCACACACACACACATGTGTGTAGGTATTGAAGCAGATATACAGTATGTCTGGGGCATTAGAATTTCGTGAGGTGGGACCTCCCTGGTAGTGCAGTGGTTAAGTGCTGCCCTGTGGAGCTGTCGCAGTGCGACTGGAGTTTGATGCCCTGCTGGGGAGATTCCCACATGGCATGGCAGACCTCTCTTGCCTCGCCTGCTGCTCCCCTCAGCAGTGTATTTCCCTTGATCTTCCTGTTCTGCTCCCCACTCTGTCTCTGGTGAACCCTCTCGCCACCCCACGCCTCTGGCCTGTACCCCAGCCTGTATGCAAAAATAAATAAATCTTAAAAAAAGAATTTCGTGAGGGATGTGATAAGAAAAAACTGACCCTAAAGGTTTTTGGACAGGAGCAATAATTAAAAAAAATATCAAGAAGCACTGCTCTTAAGTTAGAACTTAGTTCCTTCATCCCTCTGCGTAGCCTTCTCTTCTCTTCTCTGGCTACCTACCCAGCCTAGGCTTTACAGAAGTCAGTTATGCTCATCTTCTCAAAGACTCCTGACAGTGGGCTGGTGGTATCATTTATGTTTTGACTGAAAAACCCAGTCATTAATTTGCTATTTGCCCAAGGTCACAAAGCTATTTCTTAGAACAGAGAGCAAAATGAGCAATGGCAACCTGGGCCCAGTTCTCAAAACCCAGGTGACTGTTCTGGAGGTGAGACCAAAGCCCTGTAGGTAGCCTAGGTGTGGTGACAAGTTTGTCCATCTCAGAGAAGCAGGGACATTTGGGATGGGCTTTGATGGGTGAATAGGAGTTTCTAAGGTGGAAAGATCAGAGGAAAGTGCCAGGTAGAGGAAGCAAGGTGAACAAAGATGCAAACGTGTGCCCAAGAGCTGTGCATGGGACAGGAGTCCTCGGAAGAAGAGGGTGGTGTTGGTGAACCACCACACCTAGTGTCGCTTCACAGGCAACCCTATTTATATTTCCTTTTTGGTTCTATTTTCTCCTATAATAATTGTTTCAAATATGTGTAATATGTGTTCTTTATATAAAGGTTGGAAAGCCTTGGGGAGTAAACAGAAAGCTTGATCTGTTCCTTTGGGAGGAATTTTTGAAGGGTTTTCTGTCCTTTTTCTTGGTATCTCCCTCTATTTCATCTGGTTCTGCTCTTTACCAGGAGAGAAAGGCTCTGGTATCCTCTCTCTCTCTGGGTCCTACACTGAACTCAGTGCTTTACATATGTTAATCAATTTTCTGCCATACTCTCTGAGGAAGGGGGGTCTTTCCCTCCTTTTCACAGTGGGAAAACTGAGGCCCAGAGCTGTCAAGTGACTCCAGGTCACACAGCTGGTTAAGTGGTGGGATCCACATTGGAACTTATGCCTGTCAATCTTTAGAGCCTCCTCCAACCACACTGGGGTCCACAAATAGGCCTGAGGGGCTCTGAAAGTGTTAAAATTGCAGGGCAAGAGGAGACATACTGGTGTGCAGCCAGCAGTCTTCCTTAGACTCCCAGATAGGTCTATGTCCCAAATCAGAGCGCTGTGGTGCCGGAAGAGCCCCCAACACTCAAGGTGCTTTTCACACTTTGGGAGGCACAGCACATCGCTCCCTTGGGGTTACCAGGTGGGCACCATTGTGGGACAGGAGAGGGAGTCACAGAGGGGAGAGAAGGGGTCCTATGGGGACCCCTTTATAGAAAGGTTCTTCTTTGGTCTTCTTTGCTCTCTTCTCTTCTCTTCTTTGGTCTTTGTTTCTATGCTTGCCTTGGTCCACCCTCAGAAAGTTCTCACATCTACCCTAAAGCTCTCTTGCAGAATCTCAGGCATATTTTTTTCCTGTCCTCTAAAAGCAGAAAGGATCTCCAGGTTGTAAAAGGAGCTGCAGGTTCCTGGGTGCTTGTTATATTAGTAAGATAACTAACCATGGGCTATAAAAGACAAACATACAAATGACTACTTGCCGGTCCTTTGGGAAGAGACAGGCTTTGCCCAGGACACCTGTCTTCAGTTGCCCCTGAACCTCAAGACTTTGGACAGCTAAGTCTGGTGACTCACATCATCTGTAGCAAAGTGTCCGGGTTCTTCCTCCTGCAAGGCAAGGCCAGATGCACTTGGGCTCTGCCCAGCCAGGCCTGTCTCCTCATCTGTAACATGAGTTGATGGGACAAATTGATCTCTTAGGCTTTTCCCAGTGCTCACTCTGTGATTTCACTGATGAACTCATCAACTAGCTTTTGTTCACCCTGTTTCCTCTGTTGGGGATGCCCTACCTTTCTTTTCTGTCTGACCCACTCCTACCCACCATTCAGAAGCTACTGCTTCTGGTAAGTCTTCCCTGATCTCACAAACTAGAAAGGCTCATGCTTAATTCTGGGATCTCACGTTACAGTCCTGGTACCTTGACAGTACCTCCGGGAAATTACATCCTTGCCAGCTCAGGGGCCCCTGAAAGCGAGTGCTGTTTTGCTCAGTCTGGATCCTCAGTACTACTAGCACAATGCATGACATTAGCCAGTGCTCTGTGAGTTTATTGAAAGAATGAGTGAGTGAGTGAGTCAATGAATGAGTCAATGCACCATCTTCTCCAGCCCCTGAGGGTCAGTGGCCTAGAAAGCCACCCCCCTGTCTGGGTGTCAGCGTCTTGGTGTGATTGGCCTGTAGTTGGTACTTGATGTGGCTCAGATAGTAGGGCTGGGCGAAGTGCATGCACCTGCTTATTTGGCTTGGCTGGTCTGCCATATACACAATGCTGCCTTAGTCTGAGGACTCACAGACTCTGGGGAAGTGGGCTGGGGAGGGCACGCGATAGTCTAGAGATTCTGACTGCACCCGAATGCCCAGGCCACCAGGCACCTGGCCCAGCCTTCTGGTCATCCAGCCCATCTCTAGGGTCCAGAGCACGGAGACAGTCCAGCTAGTGCTGGGAAACGCCAGGTCTGGTCAGCAGACAGAAATGACTCCCACCTGAGGCCCAGAATATAGACAGGGAAACTGGTTTGGAGGCAGGAATGCCCCTTGCCCCAGAACCCCTCATCAATATCCTGGAGCTATAGAAACCGAGAGGGTTGGGAACTCAATGGCAATTTGGTCCAATTCTATGAATTATTTTTCTCTACATTTATCTTGAAGAATGGTGGGAGAGAGGGTGTGTCTGAAAGGCTACACACCAAGTGAGCATCACCACAACTATCTTTTTGTCTTGTGGTTGTCACAATGTAGTCATGAGGCTCAGTGTTCCTCTTCCAGAAAAGTGTATATTTTATAAATGAGGAATTGTGGTTCAGAGATGTTTAGCAACCTGTGGAAGGTCACACAGTTGCTAAGTGATAAAACCAGGACTAAACTCAGGTCTAGGCCAATGCTTGTATACATGCACTCCTGACCACTGAGCAATGCTGCCTCATTGTCAGTGGATGTGGACTTGTAGCTGAAAGACACTACTTGATTTTTGTTTATCTATGTTTTCTAATTTTTCTTCAGTGATCATGGAATACTTGGATACTAAAATCAGCTAAATAAAAACAGCAATTGCATATAAGCTGGTGTGCACAAGTGTGTGTTCTAGTGATTTTAAACTAATAACAGGGGATTTATTGCAGCTCTAAGGATTTCTAGGCTTATCTTTATGCCTTCCTATAAGCCAACTATGTGACTAAGCAACAGCCCCCTCTAAAAATTATTAGAGGCTCTCAGTCTTTCCCTCCCTATAACTTAAGCTACTGTAAAGTCATCAGTGCCTTTTTAAAACACCACGCTACTTTATTTTATTTTTTAAAAAGATTTATTTATTTATGCATACAAGAATTGGGGTGTAGGCCAGAGGTGTGTGTGGGGGAGGTGAGAGAATTCACCATAGAGTAGGGAGCAGAAGACAACAGGCAGATTGACTGAAATTCACGGCTGAGGGGAGCAGTGGGTGAGACAGGAGAGGTCGGCTGCACCATGTGGGTTAGCTCCTTGGCCAGGGATCAAATTCCTGCTGCTGTGGATAGCTTCATAGTGCTGATATGTAACTCCTTGCCCCATCAGGGAGGCCCAACACCACCCCACTTTATTCAGAATGTTTCCATGTCCAAGCTCTGAGGCAATAGAGGAAACACTGACCTGGGAATCAAGGAGCCCAAGGTCTGGACTAGTGCCCTGCTTTGTAGGCTGGAGCAAGCCTGTCCCCCTCTGGGCCTTAGTTTCCCCATCTGTCAATGAGGGGGTGTACCAGGTGAGCTCTGTGGACCCTTCCTGCCCTCCTGGAGTGTTCTGTTTGCAGAGTATTCTGTAAACTGCAGAGCCAAGGTGGAGATGTAGGTGCCTTGGTTTAGCCCACATCTCTGTGATGGTAGGAATGTCAAATAACTACCTGTCAAAATACTGGCAGAGCAAAGCAGGTCACCCACAGCCTTCTGGGTCATCCATCCAACGTGTGTTTCTAAGTGCATAGTTCACTGGGATCCTGTTCTGTGCTGTGTGTTGAGACATAAATACCCTCCGATGATACAGTCTTAGCCTGCCCGCCGAGTTATCACATTAGGCTGCTACATCTCGGGCATTGACCTCTAAGAGGGATCTGGCAAATAGTGGCTGTTAATGTGTACATCTTTTCTTGTGAGTTTTAGTGATTGGGGAAGGTGGGAGGACAGCACTAATAAGGAGTGGAGGTCTAAAGAGATTTCAGGATGGGAGATGGGCCACCAGCCTGGGGCTCTGGTACTTACTCTATTGGCCTTTCTTTCTGTGGCCATTGTTGCCTGGAGCAGGGCCTGTTAGGCCAGACCTCTTCCCCCTAGTAGTCCTGCCCACTTGGGGAAGGCAAATTCTGTCTTCCCCATCCATTACAGACACCAAATATAGGAAACAAATGAAACCAGGAGTCAGGGAAGGCTTCCTGGAGGGGGGTAGGGTATCCCTGGAATGAGGCTGAGTGGATCACCAGGGAGGAGAAACTGGGCAAAAGTGTATAGGGAATGACAGTATGAGGCAGGGAGGTTTGGCCTGAGATGAGACTTGGAATTATAAAGCTTGGACCTTGGAGGCCATGGAAGCTGTCCAGGAAACCAGGACTTTGTTCTGAGGCTGGTGGCGAATCAGAGAAAAAGCGCAGAGAGGAGAGCCAAGGATAGATCTATGTTGTAGAAAGCGGTAGCTATGGGGAGGAAGAGGGACAGATGAGCTTGGGATGGGCGAGGACAGGTGTGTGTGAGAGCCAGTGGGAGGGGTTAAGGAGGACTCTGAAGGTTTCTGGCTGAGGGAATACAGGGGCACTGGAGGGAGGGTGCTTTCAGGGAGCCCAAGTAAAGCCAGGTAAGGAGGGTGTCCAGGGTTCAATCCAACAAAGGTGATTAGAGCAGAGGGGGAAGAGGTCATCGAGTCATTAGGCCAGAAGGTGGTGGCATCTGCGAGTGTCGGGGAGGCTGTCAGGAGAGAGTGGGGAAAGGGAAGTGAATTTGAAGCAGGGTGTCCTGCCTTTAGAACTAAGGTGGAAGGGCATATCCTCAGGAGCCTGAGTAGAAGTGGTCAGAAGGAGAGAGAGAACCTGGAGATCAGGGCCCCAGGATGCCATGGACAGGGGTGGTTCAGTATGGCGCAGCTAGCAGGCCCCAGCAGCACAGAAGACTGTGTAGGCTTGGTCACGTGGAGGTCCTTGATGAACCTGTCAAAAGCAGTTCAGTGGAACGGATGAGGCTGAAGGCAGATGGACTCTCTGAGCCAACCCCCGGCATCTCTTTTGTGGGCACCTGCCACAGCCTCCTGTCTGCTCTCCCTCCTCTGCCGTCCCATTACAGTCCATGTACCTCACAGTGACTCAGGCTCTTAAAACCACACCTGGTCACTGTGCTCCCAGTCTCCTAACCCTCCACCAACCTTACGAGGAACCACCAGTCTTGCCATCTGGCCTCTGCCTTTGCCTCATTCATGTTTTGGGCCTTTGCTCTGGGTACTTTCCAGCTTCTCCAACCTACAGGGGTCCCCTTCAGCTTCAGCATCTTCACACAGGAGACCCCATGGCCCATACCCTTGCCCCCTTCACCTGGGTCTACCCAGGAGGCAGATCTCAGGCAAACAGTGTCTTCTGAAGGAACTTGCCTGAATCCTCTCCCCACCCATGTGGTGGGCAGGTTCTCTTGTTACACACCCTGTATCCCCTGCAAAATACTCCTCGCAGCGGTACCTAAGTTTTAAATTTGCCCCTTCTCTGCCTTTCTCTTTAGAATGGGATGTACTGTGAAGGGCAGGGCCAGTCGGTTGATCCTCCATAAATTGCAATACCAGTCACAGTGCCCTGCATGGAGTAGGTGTCCAGTCTATTTGAATGATTGAGTATTAATGAATGAAAACATGGATACAAAGGGTTAAAGAAGCATAGTGGGCCCTGGGTAGCTGACTGAGAAGTTTTTTAGCACCTCATAGCACAGTGTGATATTTGGAGAGTGTGGAGAATTGATGTTCCTGTCTGTAGTAAAGAGTATGGTGATGGTAATTGTCAGGCACACAGTATGTGGTCAGCCATACTGGGCAGCCTGCCCTTTTCCCACCTCTGAAGTCTTAAAGTGCAGCCCCTAATGGGTTAGGGGTTGGCCCATGCACCATCAGCTCAGGATGGGGAATCCCCCCAGGGCAGGAAGCACCCACTCTTGACCCCACCCCAATCTGATTGCTCTCTCAAGTCCTGTCCCTGGGGCTGAGGAGAACTGGCTGACAGGGATCATCCGACCTGTTGGCTTCAGGCCCCTCCATTCCCAATTTCCTAGGGACTCCCTGTCCCAGACTCCACAGCTCAACTGGAATACCCAAGGGTGTGACCAGGGAGGGGAGCCCCATGTTCCTGACCTGTGCGAGTGGGGTGCTCTGGGGTTAACCCTGGAGGAGTAAACAGAGTTCCAATAGTGTGAGACCCAGGAGGGAGTCCCGGACACCTGACCCGCGCGAGCGGGGCACAGTAGGGTCCAACCCTTTTCCCGCCCCAACCTCCAGGCCTGCCCAGCCTTGCCCCTCCCCTCCCCTCCCCTCCCCTCCCCTCCTCTCCCAGCCGCCGGATGTTTGAGTTTGGTTTCTGTGATCTAGCGGGCTGGGGAGGGGCCGCCCGCCCAGCCGCCGCCTTATCGGGTCCTGTCTCCGCGCTGTCTCCCGCCGCCCTGGCCTCCCTGGCTGGCCGGCCTCTCCCTCCCACCCGGCTCCAGCTCCCGGCTCCACACTGGCGGCTGATCCCTCCCAACTCCCGAGGGCAAAACTGGGGAGGGGGTGGAACCCTCAGAGAATAGGGGTGGGGTAGGGTAGGAGCCTGCCCCTTGCCCCTGGGGCTTGGGGAGGGTGTGGAAAAGGGCTTAGGGACAGGTGACGGTTGTGGCAGTGGAGAGTTTCAGAAGCTGCTCCCAGGAGCTGGAAAGTCCCAACCACCCCCTTCTTAATATGGGAGAAACTGGCCAGCTGGGGGCCTGGAAGACCCTTTTGGGAGAGTACTGAACCCCATTTTACAGAAGAGATACTTGGAGGGCAGAGAAGGACACCAACTGGCCAGTCACCCCCTCCCTAACTCACCATTAAGACCTTCCCCTCTGGGGCCTAGAAAGGCTTTCCTTTCTGGGTGCCAGTGGCAAAAAGGCAGGGCTCATCTGAATTCCAAAGTGTTCCAACCTCCAGTGAGGCCTGAGGGAGTGTCCGGCCCTCACACAGTAGAAGCGACTGGGTTCCCTGGGCAGTGTCGAGAAGGACAGCTGGTTCCAGCTCCTAGCAGTGTCTCTCCACCCTCACCTTTGCCCTGGTGGCCCCCTCTGCGTAGACCACCAGCCCTTCTCCAGTGGATCAGGGCTCCTCCTTTCTAAGCACCACTAGACCCCACCTCCATCCCCTAGGTAATGCGGGTTTGAACCTCATGCATGACAAAAGGACAAAGCCTACCCCAATTACAGGAGGGCTCTGGGGCTCAGTAGAAAGCACCTCTCTACCCCCACCCCCTGGCAGGAGGTCTCAAGCCCCCCCAGGAGGTTGCAGGTGAAGACTCTTGGGATGGGAGAGATGGCACAGCCTGCCGCTCTAGAGCCCTGCCGTAAGACAGCCCTGTGGGTGAGTTTGAGCCCAGAAATCATGCAACCACTCAACAGCCCCCCTGCCTGCTGCTGCCACTAGTTCAGCAAAGGGGGTGCGAGGCTGAGAGGCAGTGCTGAGGAGCTTGGGCAGGGGTGCAGTAGACATAGGGGAGCCCTGGTGGGGGGCAGCAGAGAGGGCAGGGAACACCCAGGATTGAGTTAGTTAAAGGAAGAACGTAGAAAGGAGGAAAACAGGGAGCCCAGTAGGGGAAAGGCCAAGAAACCTATGTAAGGAATCTGAACAAAGCTGCAGAGGAGGGGGGGCAACTGGACGGTGGAGTTGGAGGGTAATTTGGGGCTAGCCTGAGAAGGCTCTTATTTCCGAAGGCAAGGACAAGAGAACAGGTTTCATATTGGTGACTGTAACTTTATCACACTAATACAATGATACATTATAATGCCAAGTGTTATACCCATTTCATAGTCAGGCAAACTGTGGCTCATGCAAATGACATGACCAAGTTATGTCAATAACCGGGCTAGCTAGAATCTGAACTCTGATCACCCTGTCTCAAAAACCCAGGCTGCCAGCTCCCTGACACAGCCTCCAGGAATGGAGTTGTGGAGCGGGTTTTGGTTCCAATTGCTTCAACCTCCTCACACCCCATTTTTATGGACCAGACACCCAGATCCTAAGTGGGTCTAGATCTGACCCCATTGTTCTGCTTTCTGCTTTGATATCCTTCTAGTGTTCTCAGGCTAGGAGCTGGTGAATAACACAGATTTCCTACCCCCATCCAGCCTCCTGCCCTCTCACTTAGTGGGTCCAGGGCAGGGCCTGGGAATATGTATTTTTATTAAACATTTTGGTGGTCTGAGCCTGCCTTTTGCCCTCACGCATTTGGGGCCCATAAACTTTTCCCTCAAGCCTTTCTCTGAGCCCCTTCTTGGCTGGTTTCCTTCACCCTCGGCTTGCCCCCCAAGGGCACGTAATTCCCCCATCCCCCTCCATTTGTGTGCACCCCAAGCCCTTCCTCTTCAGGCTGCCCCTCTCTTGGAAAAGTGAAAACACATGGTTTCCTAGGCAACCACATCCCTCCTCCCTGCTTGTCCTGAGACCTCCCAGTGTCTCTCAAGTCTCTCAACGGTTCAGAAGAATATTTCAAATACCAGCCTCCCCAGGCGGGGGCTAACAAAGGCTGAGTTCCCTGGAGGCCTGGGGTCTCAGGGGCAAGTTCCAGCCCATCGCCCTGGTTACCCCTAGTAACTCTGCTCACCAGCTTTCAGCTGAGAAGCTTATTGTTAGTTGGCCTTAGAGACCTGTTTAGATGGTGAGGCCAGAGCCCAGAAAGGGAGGGACTCACCTTAAGTCACACAACACTGTAGCCTGGGTAAGGGACTGAGGGAAGTGTGTTGGGTTCGTTGAGTACTTCTCTACCTGCCAGCACATTGCTGTGTGCTCTGGAATCATTAATTGTTTTCTCTCCTTGCAACCCTGTGAGGTCAGTTTTGTTCCCATTTTATCGCTGAGAAAACTGAGGATCAACAAGATGAGTGAAAGGTAGATGCAGGCCAAACAATGAAGTACTAGGACATCCAGCAAATGAATGGCAGGGCCAAGTTTCAGGAAGCTGGATATATCTTCCTGACTAGGTTATGGTCTTCGTACTTAGACCGTGCATTTCTCAAGGCCGGGCAGGGTTTGGGGGAATGATGGGGGTCTGTGGATTTCTTCCTGATTATTATTTTTATATTTCCTTGTTAGAAGATGGCTGAAATTCTTTGGGGGCTGGGTTCAAGTTGAGTTCCTCTCTCCCACCTTCTCAGTCCTGGATCCCTTGGTGCCCATTCTGGGCAATACATGTCTTCTCTTTGGGCCTCAGCTTCCCTACTGGTAATGTGAGGGAATTGGAATAAAAGATTTTGAAGATCCATCCTAGTTCAGATACTCATGAATTCTCACATCAGGCGTGATTGTGTATGCAGTTATAGGCAGTTAGGTATGTTTGTGATTATGTGACTGTGTCTGATTAGGTGTGTGTGGGGTTGATGATTATGTGCGTAAGAGAGTGTTATGTGAGGGGGATTGTAAGTGTGTGTGAGTAGAGTGTATTTATGATTATAAATAAGTATGGAGGACTCCATGTATTGTGAAATGTGTACATCTGTGTTTGGGGGTGTATGTATGTAACTATGTGTGTGCATGGATAGGGGGTTGTGATATGTGAGTCTCTGTGCCACTGAGGCTGTCATTGTGAGAGGCTCTATGTGTGTATATGAACGTGTGTGTGCACAATTATGTGTGGGTGATTTGGCGTCACTGTGTGCATGTTACTGTGTGTTGGAGGGCTCTGAAGCCTGTTCTCAGTCTGTTGATCAGGACCCCTCCTCCTGGACCCCCATGGGTGCAGCCTGGCTGGGCAGAGGAGGGGACCCCATAGACACCCATGATGCCAGCAGGGCAGCAGAGCATGTCACGTTGGTAATCAGCTCCAGATGTGCATCGCCTCTCTTTGACAGGAGGGCGGTGGAAATGTGTTCTGGCCCCAGTCAGGTCTGTTTGGGGGGAAAAATCTAAAGGGGGTGGAGAAAAATCCCCAAAAGGCAGAGCTTTATTGAAGCATTTCGTGACACGCACACCAACTAATTGATTTCCTTATTAGTAGCAGATTTTTCTCCCTGGCTCTTCTCTTGCCTGAACTTATAAAATCGAAGGGTGGAGAGCCGGCTCATGCAGTCCCTGGAGCCAAGTTTCCTCCTGGGTACTCCCAAGGCCAGGGAGTCAGCAAGGGCACGTGTGCATGCCCTTCCGGGCCTAACTAAGTGGTAGGGGCATGATCACCTGTGGGATCAGGTTCCAAAAGCCAGAAGCCCTCTGCCAATTGTTTATTTCCCATTTCACCCCATAGACCACTGCCTGAAATCCCATCCTTAGACAGTCATTCCACTTTGGATTTTCATTCAGTTCAAAATGTACATACATATGGGCAGGATTTCCGAATCCCTCTTGTTCATTTAGAACCAGTTCATGCTGTGGGGCTCTCAGAACCTCAGTTTTCTCATCTGTACAGTGGGAATCTCCCATTACTGGTGTTAGAAGATGGTGGTAGAGATTAATTAAGGTCCTGTGTGTGACCCCCCAAAACCCTTTGTACACAGAAGTTGTTCCCATTATGATGACAGTGACCTTTCCACAGGCAGCACGTGTCAACGGCACAATTCAAGGCCTGCAGTTCACGAGGGGGAATGGACCTTGCACTCAGCAGATCGAGGAGGACATGGGTGGAAGTCAAGTTCAGTTTCTCAGGAGGTCCTCCCTCTGCAACCCAAAAGCCAAAGCCACCCCTTTGCAAGGCTGGTAGGAGGTGGTAGATCAAACTTCATCCAAAGATTAGTGAAAAGAGAGGGGAAAGCACTTTACCCAAGTGGTTCCACTGTTATCCCTATTTGTCAGAGAAAGAAACTGAGGCACAAAGTAGCTTACAAAATATTCTAAGAAGCGCGTAACTACAAGAGGGGAAGTGGGGACCAGAACCAAGGTCTGACTGATTCCAAACCTATATCATGCCTTTTATTCATTTAACATAGAAGTGCAGTTCCTTCTGTGGAAGTAGAGATGGAAAAGATAGCCTGAGCCCTCTCCATGGAATATCTCAAGGGATAGACAGATAAGGAAATAGGTGTGATGGGGAGTAAGCATGGTTACTGGAAAGGGTCCCTAATATTGACTGGTGGGATCAGGGAGCACTTCCTGGAAGGGGTGGGGGCAGAGTAGGCAGAGTGGGCTGACCCTGCAGGGCTGACCTTCAGCTGGCATGCATGGGCATGACCACACCAGAGGTTAAATGTTCATGCACTTATATAACTGTGGTAAATATCAAATGCCAGTGCTCCCCTTCCCTCTCTAGTACCAGGCTGGCCTGCTCCTCCCCACGGCCCCTGGACCACCCTGCTATACTGGTGGGTGAACATTGTGACTGTAGAGGCCCCAAGGCCAGGCTGGTGTTCTTGGTTCTGGTCTTGTTACTGTCCTGACTGGAAACTGGAGCCCAGGCTGGGACGGCAGGCCTGCCACTTGACACGTCCCCTTCTAGTCCACGTGGACTTCCTGGGAATGACCAGGGGCCTCTGTACAGTTCCTGTTCCCAGCGGCTCACAGTCGCCAGGCCCAGGGAGACAAAACGTCCCTGAATGTGGTAGGGCCGGGAACAATATGGGGCGGGTAAAGGAGGGCCACAGGAAGTGTGGCGGGGACAGCTAGGGAGCTGGGCGCGGGGCTGGGGGTGACTCAGGGTCTTGTGATTTGATAAGGTGACTCCAAAGGAAAATAGCCAGAGTCCCGGGGGGGGTGTGTGTGTGCGTGTGTGTGCGTGTGTGTGTGTGTGTGTGTGTGTGTGTGTGTGCTGAAATGGCCGACAGGATGGGCTTTCTAGCACCATTCAGACATGTCTGTGTACCAAGGACATTAAATACCTACTCTTGCTCTCCTCATTGACCCTGTCAGGTAGATATTAAGATCCTGACTTCACAGAAGAAGCCAAGAGTCAGAGAGGTGAGATGACATGCCCGAGGCACCGCAGAACTGGCAGTAGAGCCAGGATATGGCCTAGGCCACTCCTGCTGCAGAGCCTGTGTGCCCGCCAGCCTGCCCAGCTGACCCCTGCCCCGGAACCAGACATGCTGTTTGGTTCCAGAGCCTCCTACTGGATCTTCACACCCTAGCCACCAAGCCAGGGACCTGTCATCACACCCCCGAAAAGAGTCTCACATTTTGCCATTAGAACTTAGAACTTAAGAAAATGTTTGAGATTGGGGGAAAGAATGTCTTGACTCCCAAAAACAATAAGAACACTGCATATAAAAGGAATAATCACAGTAAAAATCATATTCACTGTAGAATCTGTGGGCTTATTATGCCTTAAATAGAGTGGGGTAGGATGTCCAGGTAAGTGTGCCTGGGATGGAGGGAAGGCTTAACACAGCTTGGTAACCAGGGGTCCTACCCCCCAAATGTGAATACCCCTGGGGTGCCTGGCTGGTAGACTCAGTCTATCATCCCTGGCCAGTCACTTTACCTTCTCTGCCTCTGCCCCATACCCTGGTTTCTTTTCTAGTAAAATGGGACCAGCTCTTGGTTGATGGGAAAGCTAAGTACAATCACATGTAAGAGGGTCTGGCCCCATAACTGGGGCTCGGCTATTGTTCTGGCCTCCTCAGGTTGCCCTGCCCAATTTCAGGAAGTCTTTTTTGGCTGGAAACATCTTAGGATGAAAGAATGTTGGAGAGAGAGGCCCATTAGAGAGAAGGCAGAGCCAGCCTCTCATGTGGGAGGGTGACTTCAGGAACCCAGAAGCTCCTGCCTTCAGCTCGGTACCCCACCAGCGCTCTGTGCCAGATCATCCGCCCTCCAGCCTCTGGCTTCGATTAAGTTACCGTGGACAGCCCTCCTCCCCCTATCCAACGGGGTGCTAGAAGCAGAGTCCAGGTCAGACTTATCTCTGTTTTCCTCTTTCTTTCACATTTTAAAAACAGCTCTGTTGAGACGTAAAGTGCATGTACTTAATGTGTGCAAAGTGATAAATTTTGACATGCTTACATTCATGAAACCATCATCCTAATCAAGAAAATGAACATGTCCAGGGGCCTCCCTGGTGGCGCAGCGCTTAAGCGCTGCGCTGTGGAGCTGTCGGCAGCGGCGACGTGAGTTCGACGCCCCGGCCGGGGAGAATCCCACATGGTGAGGCAGACCTCTCCTTCCTTGCCCGCTGCTCCCCTCAGCAGTGTATTTCTGTTCTGCTATCTGCTCTGTCTCTGGTGAACCCTCTAGCCGCCCCACGCCTCTGGCCTGTACCCCAGCTTGTATGTATAAATAAAAAA
>PVIJ01021219.1:0-19024 GCA_004024925.1 Scalopus aquaticus | reverse complement strand
GGGGGGAGGGAAGGAAAATCGCACAAAATGGAATAGAAAAGAACACAAGGGACCATGGAGATGGATCACGGGTGAATTTGTGGTGGGCTACCCAAGGGGAATACAAAATGTAAAAGACATAAATAACAATAAAATATATATATTAAAATAATAATAATAATAATAATAATAAAATTACACATCTTGTCACTGTGCCAGGACTATCTCCCACAGCCAAAGATGTGCATATAAGTGGACTGGGCAAAACCTCTTAACCTAAAGACACCTCTGACAACAGAAAACCTTTTGCTCCAAGACTCTTTCAAGATTTCTTCTACTGCTTCAATAGATGCTATATTCAACCAGACTTTAAAATATTTCATCATGCATTTCTGTCGCCATGATCTTTTGTGTTTTCTTCTTATTTCTTTGAAGACCCCAATGAATGACAGGTATTTTCCTCTTCCTCCCTAAAAGAGCAAATGAGCCTTGGACTCCTGGAAGCCTGGGAACTCTCTTGACAAAGGGGAAATTTAACAGGTTCCATCTGGAAGCTCTTCCGATTATAGAGCTCAGAGTCAGGAGAGGGGCCGGGAATGATTGATGAGAAGTGGTCTTTTTTGGGACAAAAGGAGAATTTCTCTGAACCTGAAAAATAAAAGGTATTTAGGATGAATGAGGGAAACCTCTCCTCCTTTGCACATAGTGTTCTGGGTGAGAGGGAAGATTTTGGAATGGGCTTGGAAAATGAGTTAGCAGATTCTTAACTCTCTCTAGAATGTTCTTCCCCCAATATTCACATGGCTGGTTCCATATATCTTTCAGGATTCTATTCATATGTCACAGGCTTCTGGAAACCTTGTCTGGACACTCAAAAATATCAACAAATAACACATTCTACCATCTCCACCTACTTTGTTTTTATACGTTCTAACGCTAATCTCATCCTGAAATTTTATAATGTATGTAGTGTAACTGTCAATTTAAGTATTCACTTATGTAGAGGCTTACTGCATTTCCCCACTAGAATTCATGCCCTTTGATGGCAGGATTTTGGTTTTTTCAACATTATTGATAATACACAGCAGGGTAGCAATAAATATTTGAATTTTCCTCTTTTATTTCTTTTCAAATTTCATTGATTTATTAATTGTTCACATGACTATATAATTGAGGAGTCCAACTTCATACCTCCATGTGTTCACATGCTTTACTCACTCTCCACCGAAGTTCCAGTGCCAATACCTATCACTTAACCCTCCTTTATCTCCCTCATCCTCCCTACACCATACCCTCTAGAACCAGAGTCTAAGAATTATTTTTGTCATGTCTTGCAGGTTCATTTTCTTTGGTTAATTTTCACAAATGAGTGAAACACTCTGGTAACTGTCTTTCACTTTCTGATTTATTTCACTTAGCACACTTAACTCAAAATCCATCCATTTTGTCCCAAAGGCACTATTTCATCTTTTTTTAATAGCTGAGCAGTATTCCATTGATTATATATTCCACAATTTCTTTATCTAGTTATCTGTTAATGGATATTTAAGTTTATCCATAAGTTGGCTATTGAGAGTCCAATCAGCAATACAGGGCCTCCGTGGTGCCGCAAGGGGTTAAGCCTCAGCCTATGAAGTTATCAGCAGCCACTGCAGCACAAGTTCGATCCCCAGCCAGAGAGCTTCCCACATGGCACAGCAGACTTCTCCTGTCTCATCCACTGCTCCCCTCAGCAGTGTATTTCAGTCAATCAACCTGTTCTGCTCCCCACTCTGTCTCTTGTGAATCCTCTCACCCCTCACACCTCTGTCCTATACCCCAGCTCCTGTATACATAAATAAATAAATCTTTTAAAAAAATAAAATTAGAAATACATAAATACATAAATCTTTTTGTATTAATGTTTTCATATTCTTTAGGTAAATACCTAGCAGTGGTATTTCTGGGTAATATGTTTTTCCACTTGTAGTTTTTTTTTTTTTTTTTTGAGGAATTGCCAAATCATTTTCCATAGACACAGCACCAAATTACATTCCCACCAACAGTGGATAAGTTTTCGCTTTTCCCCACATCCTCATTGCTTGTTATTTCCAGTCTTTTTGATACAGACCATTATCACAGGGATGAAATGATATTAATTGTAGTTTTGATTTACATTTTCCTTCTAATAAGTGATGTTGAGCACAAGTATTTGTTAATTAGTTTCCAATATCACTTTGAAATACATGAAAGATACCAATGTAAATTTTAGAACCCCCCCCCCAATTTATTTTAACTTCTTGGGATTTTCTAATTTTTATTAAATATTACTTCTTATATAAGTATGCATATATATATATATATATATATTATAATTCATGTTAGGTGAAAAAAATAAAAAGAACAACCACAAATCACTAGTTTGCCTAAGAAATGGAACATTTCAATAACTTCAACACTCTTTGTGAGTCCCTCCTTTATCTCACAGGGAATGACTGCCAGGAATTTTTGTATATTTCATCTACTTGCTTTTCTTTACATTTTATATGCTTACATACTTTAAAATATTATTTACTTTTTCCCATTTTTAAACTTTATATAGATGAACTATATCCTACAACTTTTTCAACTTGTTTTTTTGGCTAAATTTTTTTTAAAGATTTATTTTATTTATTTATGCAGACAAGAACTGGGATGTAGGCCAGGGATGCAGAGGATGAGAGGACTCACCAGGGACAGAGTGGGCCAGGACAGGCAGATCTACTAAAATACACTGCTATGGGAGCAGTAGGCGAGACAGGAGAGGTCTGCTGTACCATGTGGATCAGCTCCCTGGCTGGGGATCAAACTCAGGCTGGAGATTGAACTCACACCTCAGTGGCTGGTGAATAGCTTGATAGCACTGAGACATTAAACCCTACACCACCAGGGAGGCCCATTTTTTGGCTAAATGCTAATCATGACATGAACTCATATTATTGCTTTTAGATGTAGTCCCTGAATTTTAAGTGCTCCATGGTATTCCATTGTATGAAAAGCACAGTATAGTCATCTATGTTTTGTTGCAGGATGTTCAAGTTGCTTCCAATTTTTGGATCTCACAGGCACCACTACTCTGAAGCTCTTATGTAGGTCTCCCAGTATACCCGTTCAAGCATCACTCTAACCTATATGCCATAGAGAAATGTGGGGGTCATGGGATACATGTGTATTAAATTTCTTAGGATAATGCCAAATTGTCTTCCAAACTATATAGTCCCAAAGCTAATGTTTAAGTGGGACACAAAGTATGGCTTGACTAATTTTTGAAATATTAAAATACCTAGGAACCCCTTCAATTTCTATGCTATAAGGTAACTACTCTGGTTTGTCTGGGACTGAGAGGGTTTCTGAGATACAAGATGTTTAATTTTTAACCAGAGAAGTTTCAGAAAATTGTGATAATTTGATCAACCTTTCTGGCCAGTGTCCTAGAAAATACAGACCTTTGTATAATTCAGAAATTAAAGAGTTAAGGTCTGGCACAGTAGTTGAATATTGTTTCTGCTGCCTATCATTGTGCGTGTTCGTAAACCCACCAATAGCTCATATGTTTCATGTCTCCCTGTCTTCACCATCACTTGTGATAGTCCTAGTTTTTCATTTTTGCTATCCAGGAGTATAAAATGTTATCTCATGACAATATTGATTTTCATTAAGTTAATGAAAACTTAGTGATCACGTTTTATAAGATAACTAGCTATTTGTGTAACTTCATGAAATTTTTTCACAATGTTGGAGGAACTGATATTACCAGCCTAGGGGAATAGCTCTAAGCTATGTGAAATTTTATTTCCCAATAGTTTTTTAAAGACCAAAGCTTTGGAAAGATTCCCAGCCCCAGCTCTGCTTCCAGTGAGTCAGAATTCTGTACCTTCAAACTGGTCATCAAAGTTTGTACCATGAACATCAACAATAATGACAAAAGAGTAAACAACAATCAAAAGCCCTTCCATGATCAAAGATCTACAAATAGCTTACAAAACTCAATGAAAACAAAGCAAACAATCCAATCAAAATGGGCAGAAGAGCTAAACAGGCACTTCTCCAAAGAAGAAATGCAAATGGCCAACAGGCATAAAAAAAATGTTCAATATCACTAATTATCAGGGAAATGCAAATCAAAACCACAGTGAGATAACACCTCACATGAGTAAGAATGGCACATATTAAAAAAACTAAAAGCAACAAATGCTAGCAAGGATGTGGAGAAAAAGGAACCCTCTTACACTTCTGGTGGGAATGTAGCCGGGTCCAGTCACCATGGAAAGCTGTGTGGAGGTTCCTCAGAACACTGCAACTGAAGCTACCATGTGATCCAGTGATTCCTCTCCTAGGAATCTACCCAAAGGACACAAAAAACACTAATTTGAAAGGAAACCTGCCCTCCTATGTTTATGGCAGCACTGTTTACAAGAGCTAAGATCTGAAAACAACTTAAATAACCCAAAACAGATAACAGATCAAGAAGATATGATACATATAGACAAAAAAAAGATAAACTCATGCCATTTGCAGCAACATGGATGGAGTTGGAAGAAATTATGCTAAACAAAATAAGTCAGAAGGAAAGAGAAAATATCAGACTGTTTTATTTATATGTAGAATATAAAGAAACTGAACAAAAGGTCAAAAACAAAAAAAGGACAAAACTTGCAAGCTGATCACAGATCAGAAGCATACAGCAAGGAAGGGGGAGGTAGAGGGGTCAAAACAGGGGAAGGAAGAGCACTAGGGATTATGGTGATGGCACAGGTGATATGGTGGTGGGAGAACTACAGGGACTACACCTGAGAGGAGAAACCAAATACTGTACAAAAATGAACAATGACATAAGAAAATAAACAATTTTTTAAAAGGCTCTTCCATGACTCTTTCAATTGAGTAGGTCACCAGAGCATCCTGCACCATACCAAAATAGAAGAGAGCAGCAAGCAAATGATAATTAATATTGACTATATAACCAAGCTAACATGGATCATGAATATATGGACTTCATTTGACTTAGAAAGATACAATAATAAGAACCAGTTTTGTACGTTCATTTTTGAACCATATTTATATGCCCTAAACTCCTCTGACCACTGAACTAAATACTATATAATCTGCTTTAAATGTATAATCCACACAAATGATCATATGTCCAAAATCTAGATGATATGTAGTAAAAAACTGCAAAGTAAAACAAACATGGAGGCAGTTACAGACTTAAAAATGAAGTAGCATAGTTGGCTGTCACATCTTTTAAAATGTTTTAATTGTGTCTTTGAAAAAGGGTTGGATTTAATGAAGGTAATAGAAAAAGCTCCATGTAATTGCTGCATCAGTTGTGTGATCTCTTAAAACTGTGACATTCCCCTGGTTCAAAAAGTTTTTGCCCAGGTTCCATAACTGGAAGAAAAAAGATACGATTTTAAATTTTAACAGAAATATTTCTGTGACTTTCACATTCTGTTGAAACATATAATCTTCTACAAATTTGGTGCATTGCAAATTTTTTTGCTTGCTTTCATGATGTCCAGTTTAAAATAAAAAAGATTTTATCTAGCAATGGTTATAATGCATTTTTCATGTTGGCATGTAGGTAGCAAGGATAGAGGCAGTAGGGGAATTAGAGTAGGAGAATAAGTAGTTCATAAAACCGCTTAGAATAAATGAGAAACATAATTTAGGTGGTTCTGAGGAAAACAACCCTATCCCAAAATATCTCCTAACTCCTGTTTCAAAGCTTAGAATTCTACCATTAGACCCCTAGTTAATAAGCTTTCAAATTTTTCAACAAGAGCATCCTACATATTCCTTTTTTTAAAGCAACTATTATCAGAATATGTGATTCAAAATAACATGCTATTTGAGAAGGCAATGAGGGGAAGCTTATCATCCAACATAATTCTCCAGTGTGTGTTATACTTGTCAATTAGCTGAATGAGAACTAAGAAAAGCAGTCAAGACTCACCTTTTTTATGGCCCATGCTAATCAACTACTACTGAGTTATTTCCCCACCAATCCCTTTTCCACTTGTCACAGCCAACTGATGGTCTGTTTTCACTGCTACATCTTCAGATCCCAGGGGAACCCAACCTGCCTCTGACCTTCCACTCCCCAAGTCATGAAAATGGAATACCTGTCCTCCATGTTCTAGTTTGTAGAAAACTTTGTGCTTCTTTGTCCATGAAATATAACACTTTTGTCTAATGTTAATTTTTCCATGTAAAAATATATCAACTGAAAGTGAAATCTAAAACACCAGGCAAGAATTAGAAAGCTACTTTTTCACTAAAACCTGAATTACTATTAATGCTGAACAATATGGGGCTTTTCATGACTAGTACGTAGATCACATATTATTGTGTAGGTTTTAGATGCATTATCTTTTAATTTAAAGAGTTAAGTCCTGAGGCAGTAGTAAAAAATAAGAACATGCAGAATTCTCTGCAAATATGTAATCATATAAATATATGTCTGGAAAGGAAATGCCTTCTCTCTTTAGATGAGCTTTATACAAGTCAGTGCTGATATCTGGAGGTGGGGCCTTTGGAAAGTAATTTGGTTTAGATGAGGTCACGAGGACAGGGCCTTTAAAAACAAGTGTCCTTAAAAGAAGTCTCTCTCTCTCTCTCTCTCTCTCTCTCTGTCTCTATCTCTCTGTCTCTTTCTTTGCTTGTGCACATAGCAAGGGAATGTCATGTGATGATATAACCAGATGTTTATCTGCCAGTCAAAAAAGAGAGCCCCCACTGAATCTGCTGGCACCCTGATCTTGGGATACCCAGTCTCCAGAACTGTAAAAAATGAATGTTTCTCCTTTGGACCACCCAGCCCATGGTACTCAGTTATAGCAACCAGAGCTGGCTAAGATAGCAAGTTACACAAAGGCAGAAGAATTGTGAAGTTATTATTATTGATGGTTATGCATAGAAATACACATACACCCAGACACATAGGAAAAGAAATATCCCTCTATGAAGGGAAAAATAAATCAAGCAATTTGTTATTTTTTTTTAACTGAGAGAATCAACAAAATAACATGGAGAATGAGCAGTGAGGGGAAAAAATAAAGAATTTGGCATAAATCTAATTAGTCATATCAGCAGAGAGAGATTCAGTCGGGTTTCAGTAAATACAGGGTGCTTTTCGAGTGGAAAGTAAATAAGTGCACTGAGGTACTATACTAATCACATTTGTTCTAACATTGACCTTATAATAATTAAAAATTGATGCTTGCAACATAATACAGCTGTGTAATCAGATTTAAACCTAATCATTTCATAGAGAGAGAAAAGTTGTACAAAAAGGTCAGAAACACTTTAATTTCATGACAGCAAATTTACTCTTTATTCCCAAAGTGAAAATGTCTAATTTCTAAAAGAGCAAACCAATAATTACTTATTATAAAGCTATTTTAGTCAATACTTAATTTCTCTCTATTGATTACTGTTTAGACATTTAAAATGTACCCTACAGCAAGAATATGTGTTTACAATACTATTCTCACTACTGATGTTTGTAAGTATTAGAGATATTGATTTAAGATATGTCTGAAAAATGTCAAACTTAATAGTAATCATATAAAAAAAGAATAAGACTTTTAAAACTGGAATTCAATTTTTAAATATTTGAATACTAGTATCCTTAAAGATCTCTGTATCTTGATCATTATTTCTGCCACTATATATTTTAATGGTGGGTGCTCGATTAAACTGTGCATAATAAATTCCTCCCAAAAGTAATAGAAAGGGAAATACAAAAATCATCAACTCTACCACTCACAAGTGGAACAAAATGTTTTCTCTTTATTTTATGTACTTATGATTGTAAAATAAAGACTGGGATATTATTTTCCCCTTAACTTGCATTCTGTGTAACTTAGAGCTCCTTGCAATAAAATGAAATGATGCCTCATCAGGATGTTACTGGGAGTACCAAGGCAATTTACAAACTTTCTATCATTAAGTCTGAGAACATCACTGTGAGGCAGGTATTAATATAAGCACTTCTCTCTTGAGGAATCTGACGCACTTTACGTAACTTTATTAACTCTTCCTTAAGCTGGGCAAAATGACTACAGTGTCTAAACACGTACCTCACTTCAATGCCTGAACAAAAATAGAAGATTCTGTACAGTGTCATATTTTAAATTCACTTTTACTTCTAATCTGAAATTATGACTAAAGAGGCATCAATTAGATCACTTGATATATTTGGCTTTTGTTAATATTGATTTTTAACAGGTTTCCATTTCATAAGTCTAAAGTCAGAATTAAACATTAAAGGATTACTAATCACATAATTATTAAGCAATAATTGCTACTGAAGATAGAAGAAATGTAGTATAACAATCCCCCTTTATCACCAATACTAAAAACTTCAAAAGCAGATTATAATCCTGGGGCAGATATCACATCATGAAGTAGATCTATTCATTTCTTAGCATGAGAGCATCTATGTATACACAGAGACAGAAGAGAAATATAGAAAACAATATGAAAATTATTTAATAGTGCTTACCAATGTCAGCCACTATTACAAGAAATCTACATTATTTAACTCATATCATCCTTACAACAACTCTAAGAGGCAGGTAGTAATATTTCCCTATTATATAGATGGGGAAACTGAGGCTAAGAAAGCTCAACTTGCCCTAGGTCACCAAGATACTAACTGGCAGAGCTGGATACAACCCAGGAAACACAATTTCATAGCACAGGTTGTTAACCAATGTTCTGGAAAGAAAGAGAAGATGTCTCCAGCTACCCCAATCCATGGCTTTCCTCATCATAGAGTTTCAACAGTCCATAAACTTTTCCCACTCCGAATGTAACATTTCCCACCTCACAACCATCATAAAAGAACAAGTGCTCCAGTTTGTGTATTGTACTTTCAAAGACACACCAGAATTTAGAAGATGGTCACAGGGAGGCAGTATAATATAGTTAGGAGTACAGGCCTGTGTATCAGATGATTTTAACAAGCTGCCACTAGGCAAGTTATTTCTATGCAAGCTTCATAAAATAGAGATAACGGAACTTACCTCGTGGTGATGTCAAGAGAATGAAAAAGTTTAATGTAAGTGCTTAACACAGAGCTTCATTCAGTGCAAGCACTCAACAAGTTGTTGTATTATAGCACATTAACATAAAATACTTGAAACATTCTCAAAATTGAAAGTCGGAATTAACAGTGAATTCAGCAAACCACAACACTGGAGGCAAACTGAACTGAACTGGTTCTTTTATCAAATATATATCCTAGGCATTATGCAATATCTGGGTTAATCCTCAGAACAAACCTACAATTGAAGTATAGTTATGCCCACTTTAAAATGGGAAAATAAGCTTAGAAATGTTATTTGTCCACTCTACAGATTAATCAACTAATTAACTATATGGTTCCCACAAAGCAGGAAGAAATATAACCAATAAGCAAGAAAATGATTTCAAAAACTCTCCTCTAGCTCACAAATTATGGAATTGAAAAGTTCCTAAACTCATGTTCTCCTTGCTTAGCTTTTGCTGTAATTAGAGTAAAGCTACACCAAGAGAATAGTTAGAATAGAAATGATATAAATGAAAAATACAGCCCCCAAATATGTCCAGCACACCCCAGACTCTTCTGCTACTTCCATCAGAGTCACCATAGAAAAGAGTAAGAATTGAGGTTGAGGTAGCAACTTTCAGAGAAGTGTTAGCAGGGAAGCAGGCAAGAAGTCTGCACTTAGGTAATGGGGGCTGTAGCCTATGGGAGGTAAAACTGTGGCACTCTAGGGCAGATTTGCCTCAAATTAGCCTCACCTCAGCCCAAATATCCTGTAGAGGTTGGCCTGTGGTCTATTCATAGAAATCTGCAGGAAAAGAGAAAATACATTACATTATTCTTTTACTGAACTCCCTCTGAATCTTGACCCACCTCTAGTCCCTAAATTGAAAATGTCTTAGCTTTGCACAAACATTATAACCTCCTGCTGAGTCAGGACACTGTTTCCTCTTTCTATCTATTTAAAATGCAAATAAAAAATATTTGGTCATTTACATAATATCTGCTATATACAGGGTGAATACTATCATTTCACTTAAAGAATATTATTCAGGGGCCTCCCTGGTGGTGCAACAGGTTAAGTCGCAGTACTATGAAGCTATCCAGAGCCACTGCAGCACGAGTTCAATAATTGGCAAGGGAGCTTTCCAGATGGCACAGCAGACCTCTCCTATCTCACCAGCTGCTCCCTTCAGCAGTGTATTTCAGTCAATCTGCCTATTCTGTTCCCCACTCTGTCTCTGGTGAATCCTCTCACCGACCCCATATCTCTAGCCTATACCCCAGCTTAAATGCATAAATAAATAAAATCTTTTTAAAAAAAAAAGAATATCATCCAGAACTGTTTGTGATAAATACTGTATTTCCACAATGACTGAGAAAAAATTTAAATGAAAGGATAGAATTTTATCTTTCATAGGTCAACATACAAGCCAAAATGGAGAATGTAGCAGATATAAAGTAATCATATACAAACTAAATTACAAGGGTTCTGCTTATACAAGTGTGGAAAGAAAAAGAAAGCAACCTTTGACCCATATGTCATCAAAAAATAAAATGAAAATATATTTACATTATCACAAGAATGATACATTATCACAAGAACGGTTTTTTGTGTTTGTTTTTTTTTCTTACATACAAGCTGGGGTACAGGCCAGAGGCGTGGGGCGGCGAGAGGTTTCACCAGAGACAGAGTGGGGAGCAGAACAGGCAGATCGGAAGTACACTGCTGGGGGGAGCAGCGGGCGAGGCAGGAGAGGTCTGCTGCACCATGTGGGATTCTCCCCGGCCAGGCTTCGAACTCGCATTGCCGCTGCCGACAGCTGCACAGTGCAGCGCTCAACCGCTGCGCCACCAGGGAGGCGCCCAGATTTCGTTTTTTTTTTTTTCAAGATTTTGTACCTCAAAGGAAACCACTACCAAAAGAAAAAGGCAACCTATAGACTGTAAGAAGATATTTACACATGGTAACTTGGTGCAGCCTCTATGGAAAATGGTATGGAGATTATTGAAAAAATTAAAAATGGAAATACCATATAATCTAACAATACTCTGCTGGGTATTCACCTAACAGTGAAGATTTATGCACTCTTATGTTCATAGCATTATCCACAATAGCCAAGACATGGAACCAACCTAAATGTCCATTGACAAATGACTGGATAAAGAAATTGGAGACTATATAGTGGATGGAATACTTTGGCTATTTAAAAAAATGGATGGATCTTTAAGTGATTTTCTAAGTGAAATAAGTGAGAAAGTGAAAGATGATTACCAGATGATCCCACTGATTTATGGAACATAAATAACCAAAGAGAGCAACTGGAAAAAAATAATAATTCTCAGACTCTATGGAAATAAATCAGTTACCAAAGTGTTTGGAGGGGGAAAGAGAAGAGGATAGAACAGAGAAGGTGACAGATTGTGGCACTGGAGCTTTGGTGGAGGGTAAAGAGGCATGTTCACATATAAAAGTGCGTGTGCAATTGTACTCCCAAATTATACAGTTATGTGAACTAATGGCAAGTCAATAAATCTTTTTTTAAGTCTGTGAACAGTAGAAAATATGAGGCAGGTCTCTGATGATAACTGACTATTAATAATAAAATTCCAACACTAACGAGGAAAAAAAATCTATGTTTCATTATCAACTAACAGGCAGCATCCAACCTAATCATTTTTTCCATGTTGAGAATACATGATCTCTCTTAATAATTCATCCAAACACAAAACTGCCATATAAAGAGAAGCCATTTTTTAATCTAACTTCCATCACTCACATGATGTGACTTAAAATGATGCTAAGCACACAAGTTTCCATAAACCCTTGTTGACAGAATGGTGATTTCAGTCTATTTCCCTTTTTTCTGGCCTCAGTGATGACAGGAGAAATGCTTAGACATAAACATTGGAAAATGGTTAGAGATAAGAAGTTAATGAGGGACAGGGGCACGGAAGAACGAAGGTAAAAAAAACAACACAGAATGACTCACTGTGCCCTCATACAGTCTCATCTACTTTAGAGAACACAGCCAGCTACCAACAAAACATGAATTGTAACACAGAACTTACTAAATTATACATTCAGAAAAACTACTTTACTGCTTTTCCCCTCACCCCCCTGCAAACAACTCCAAAAAGGATCCATCCACCTGTCTCTCCAACTCTGACCTCTCCCCAGAGTTTAAGGTCCACTTACATGGGCTGTATAATTGTGTTGCATGGTAAAATAGGATAATCCCTCCCCATAATTCACTCTGGGGTTCTTCCACAGCTGAATGCTAGTGGAAGGAATCTTAGATAGGACTTAGTGAAAAGAAAAATCATGGGTTGCCATAGTGACCTATTGACATTTCAGTGTGAGAAGTAATCGATATTAACAAGGAAAAAACGTTTCCTTGACTTACAGATTCTCCAATATCTTGAAATCATCAAAGAACAGAAAAGACCTGACACTGCCTGAGTTAGAGTATCATGGTAAGTGCAGAGGGTAAAGCACCTGGGAAAAAGTCAGGTTGGATATGGGTTTACAGTAGGACTCTCTGATAATGGCTTGCTTGTTACCCCCTGTTTAAAAGATCCAGTAAAGAAAGGGGTTAAATTTGGACAACATGGCAGCACATCAAACTTAAAATTTCTAAAATTAATCATCCTCCAGAACCAGTTTCTGCTGACTTCCTTGTTTGTTAAGGGTACACTTGTTCTTTCAGGCTCCAAACATGAGTCATCTTGCCTCATTACTCACCCACCCCCATTATATCTAGTTAAACACCAAGTAAGGATGCTTTTTTCTTCAGCATAGTTTTTGCAACTCTCTGCTGCTTTCTTTTCCCATCACTTGTCTCTAATTAGGTTTTGACCCCACATTTAGCTCCCTGACTAACATCCCTTAACTCTAGAAAACCCTACCTGGTAGGTAGTTCTACTTTGAGTCTGAGCTCAACTTGATTGTATCACTGTTCTTATCAAAAACATTACTGAACATAGTCCAAGCAACTTCCAAATGCACCCCAAATTGCCTTTCAATTTTATCTTCTCCTATGGAACTGATCACCAGCCATGCTGACCATAATCCTGGTCCCCACCACATTCATCTTCTTATCACTGCCTATTCCTCTCCTTGTAATACAACCCCACACCCAGTACATTCACATTCAGAGAGAGAAAGAGAGAGTATTTTGGCATCACCTAAAATATCCTTTACTCCTAAAAGTCACACACATCACCTTCCTACAGATACCACCATCAATTTTTCATACTCTCTTGGAGACTTTATTTTGCCCTCATTGTTTAGCAAAACACATTGCTTCACATTGTAACTGTTATTTTTATTCAAGGATCTTACTTTCCTTACTAGACTCTCTGCTTCTGCAAGGATGGATCATGTCCTATTTACCCTCTTAGGTCTGTACTTGGCACGGTGCCCCTCACATCCTGAGTATTTAGGAACCATTTTATGTGAATAAGTGCAGAAACAAAATGACTATTCCAGTTATATTGCTTTTAAATAGTGCTTTTCAAGCTCTAGAATAACACAGAATCACCTGTGGTGCTTATTCAGCTATTCTGATTCAAAAGATCTGGTCTGATACCTAAGTATATGTATTTCAAATGACTTTAAAACATAGCTCCATTACTTTCCATGGGAAAAGGTGTTGCCTATGCAATTCAGAGTCTGAAATGTTGAGATAAAACCTATAATAAGTTACTGTCCTTCAAAAAGAAAACTGTAAAACTGCATACCTCCACCTAACAAAACAATTGCCATTCAATAATAGTAAAATTAATAAATTGATGTCCAATAGTAATAATAAATGTCAATATCATTTAGAGTTAAATTTTATATTTTAAGGGAAATTACTAAGTCAAATAAATCAAGCTAGATAATATGTCAGATGGTAGTTTCCATTGAAAATTGCACTGCACGCCAAAACTAGTTTTCTAATATTTACTATAATGCACTATCAAAAATAACACTCCATCCTTCGAGAAACTTCGAGAAAAGGATTTAGCTTATTTTGGAAATTGTGTTGTTCCCCAAAATTCAAATGACTTCTACTTTAAGCTTTATACAAAATTATTTCCCCTAACTTGTAGTGAAGCCTTTAGTTTGTATATTTTCATCCTTGCCTCATCTTGCTTTTCTGCTACCATTTCTCATCTGTGTAAAGTTCACCTATACCTTGGCACCCCTGCCAGAGTCTGTCTTCATCACTAATTGTTAGAACAAACAGGGTCCATGCAAGAAGAGTAAGCAAATGAAATTTTAAAATTAATTCTTTCATTAAGAAATCCATGAATTCAGGGGAAATTTTTTTCAATAGAATGTAGATATGGACAAATTATATCAAATTATAAATATGAACAATTTATTACAAAATTTTATTACAATATAAAAAAACATTTTATTTTTAAAGCATTAACTCTCATTCTAGAAAGATAGCCAAGATAAATAGTCATGTATGTGGGAAAGATTTGTGTATAAAAACTTAGTCACATCATTTTTAATAGCAAAGTAAATGTAAACTACATGTCCAAAAGTAAAAGATTGGTTACATATACTAGAATTTATTAATAAATCAGAATAATGTATTACTGAAAGTATAAGAGGTCATTCAATAAAATAATACAAGTTTTAAGAATATATTACGCAGTAATATTTGTAATATTGTAACATTTCACAAACACCTAAAATCATGAATAATAAACAGTAGAAGACATTCATGAAAATGTAAATCACGGTTGTTTCTGGGTTTAGAGTTTATTGTTGATCTTTTGTTGTTTTCTTAATACTTCATCTCCTTTCCACAACAGCTGTAATAGTCTTGTAACATTTTTGCAACCATTACAAAAAGAACCATCCCTAAATTCTAATGATAACTGGGTCACCTTGAACAAGTTGCTTAAGCACACTCACCACAGCTCGCTACTTCACCTAAAACATAAGCCAATAGTTGTACCAAACTTACTGTGTTGGGTAATCATTAAAATTGATATAATGCATGCCAAATTAGCACTGGTACATGAATAAACAGGAGTTTGGAAAGACGAACTAAATGGACTATACGGAAATCTCAACTTTTCTTTTTTATTTTGTAATTTTAAGTGAGTTTGACTACCCTTGAGTTCTAATGTTCCTGAGTCAAATAATTGTTTCACTAACTTGTACAGGTTAGATGAGCCAAAGAATGTAACAACTGCTGTAGCCCAAGTTGATATTTTCCACAGGCTACACTACACGTTGGTGGTTTCAATAAACGGTCATAATGACCAACAGAGGGAAGAAAAGAATTATCTTCCAAATCCACACTCTGAGAATTCTAAGAAGAAAACACATAATAACTGGAATTTGGCTGGCATATTGAACCTGGTGTTTTAAGAAAAGTCATGGGGCTTTTAATGATAGAAAATGGTACAGACTTCAGATTTGTATGTCATCAAATAAAAATAACTCCTTTAAGCAAAGTGTTCTGATAAAAAAAATGTTTTACTTCTGAGTATACTTTAGTCATTTTAACCAGAAAAATAGTGTTATTCTGTATAATTATTGTATTTTTATTTTTCTTGGAGGTGGATATCATTGTTAATCAGTAACAATATTATTGAGACATGATAAGTTCAGGGATACACTCTTTCCTTTCTTCATTCATTCACCCTACAAATATTTACTGATCACTTAGCAGCACTGTTCATTCACTCCCCAGGTACTAGGAACACATGGAAGGCTACTGCTCATAGAGGACAGAGCATAATGAGGGTAGGAAGGGGAAGAATTCAAATAACTACAGAAATAAAAATATAATTATAATGTAATCAATGCTACAAAAGAGAGGCAGTAATGTACTAGGTGAAGAGTAGAGAGTGTGGAATTAGAAGCATAAGGTTTTTAAGATGCTGAGACTTCTGTACTGTGGTGAAGAGGTTTCTCTCATTCCCCTTACCCCTCTCTTCCCTTTTCCCTTCTGTCCCCTTCCCTACCCTCTCTCCCCTCTAAATATCCATCATGTGTATCCACACCCATGTTGTAACCTAGTAAGTTGAAAATGTGCATTTTATTTTGCTAGGGCTGCCATAACTATATACCACAGACTGGGTAACTCAAACAACAGTATCTTTTTTCTCACAGTTTCAGAAGCTGGAAGTTCAAGATCAAGGTACCAGTAGTTTGTTTCCTCTGAGGCTGTTCCTTTGGCTGGCAGATGGCCACCTGGTTGCCACCTCTTCACATGGTTTTCCCATTTTGCACGCTGTTCTTGATATCACTTCCACTTCTGATGAGGGCTACAGTCATGTTGGATTAATGCTCTACCCTAAATGCCCCATTTTAAGGTAACTGTCTCTTTAAAACCTTATGTCAAAATACAGTTATATTCCGAGGTAGTGGGAGTTGGGATTTCAAAATCTGAAATTGGGGGAAGCATAACACAGCCCATAACAGTGTGTCAGGGGCAGAGTTGCCACATATGATTGGACCAGTTATGCACTGCACAATTCCAGGAGCTATCACCCACTTCACAGATATTATAAGTTTGTGTATTTTTTACCTGAATTTTTTCCTTAAAAATCTGAACTCCTATGTTTATAATCACACTATTTACAATAGCCAAGATGTGTTAACAATCTAAATGCCCCAGAATAGAAGAGTGGATAAAGATGATACATAGACACTATGGAATACTATTCAATGATCAAAAAAGATAAATTCATGCCAATTGAAGCGTGGATGGAACTGGAAAAGATTACTCTAAGCAAAGTGAGCCAAAAGGAGAAAAATAAATACCAGATGGTTTCACTTATATATGGAATCTAGAGAAACTGAACAAAGGATCAGACAAAGACAAACTGTAATACCAGCCCTTGAAAGAAACCATAGATCTGAGACACTTGGGGGTGAGGGGGAAAGAGAGAGAATAGAGAAGGGAGGAATGGAGGAGAGTGAGGTAGATTGTGGTGGAGGACTATGGGCACTTTGGTGGTAGGAAAACTATGGTGACCGCACCCGAGGTAAGAAATCCTATACTGTGGAAAAGAAGAAAGAAAGTAACTATTCCTGTAGAAAGTGTCTAGAAGAAGGGGAGAAAGGCTTGCCTTTTTCTCTGAATTTCACAGAGGACCCTTCCACATGGAGGGAGCTCCCCCAGAGTGACAGTCCTGCCTCTCTTTGCCTCTCCTTCTACTCATTCCTCTCTTAAAGAGGGATTTACTGTGAATGGTTAATTTGAAAGGAGATTCTTGAAGTCATAGTAATGTGGGGTGGGGGAAAAAGGCAAATTCTAGGATTAGATTACCTGGCTTTAAATACTAGTACTACACTGAGTATGTCTTACTTAACAAGTGTGTACTCAGGGATAAAATAAAATGATTAATGTACCCATCTTTTAGGGTCATTGTAAGAATTCAATACAATTATATCTCAGTATAAAGTGCTTTGTATAAATAAACATTCCCAAAAAGGCTGTTCTTACTACTTCTGTGCAGATTTTAGGATTTCCCTTCTAATCCCCTTCCCAGAAACTGAAGATGAACAGAGGGACACATTGATAATGATGTGACTGTAGCTTCAAAAGAGCTGCAACTATTTCCCACTATATACTAAATATCTGGCAGTGCTCCTGAATGAAGAAGATATTCTAGACTTGTTAAAGAAATGAATTTCCTACAACCCAGATGCCCAAAAATAGATGACTGGATCAAGAAGATGTGGTACATACACACAATGGAATACTATTCAGCAATCAAAAAAGATAAACACATGCAATTTGCACCAACATGCATGGAGCTAGAAGGGATCATGCTCAGCCAAATAAGCCACAAAGAGAAAAATGTCAAATGGTTTCATTAATAGCAGGAATGTAAGGGAACCAAATAAGAGAGAGACATTCAGTGAGAGAGGAGGAGGATAAGAGCTCAAAACAGGGAGAAAAGAGCACAAGGGACTATGGGGATGGTTCACGGGTGAATTGGTGGTGGGTAACCTATGGGGAATACACAATAATGTAAAATATATAAATAATTAAAGAAAAGAGCAGGGAGAAATGAAATTTGTTTATAAAATGACCTTTGAGAAAGTATTTTTAAATTGTACTAGAAGAAAATAAATTATTAAACCAGGGGAAAAAAAGAAATGACTTTCCTAAAGGAATCAGGGACAGAGGGCAAAGTAGCCCTCTACAATGGAGAGTGAGTTTTCATTTCAGTCTGCATATCCTCTTAACCACCTGGTAGTATCTTGTTTCTAACAGGAATCAAAGTATTTATTGAGTTGCTATCAATTTAAATAAATACCAAATATGCTAATATAATTTTCATTATTATTCCTTTTCAGGGAGATTTTTTTCCTTGAGAGAAAAAGGGCTTTTTTTTATTTACAAAAAAAGGTCATATAATTAAAAATGCCTACTGTGGAATTCTTTAAATGGATGTTGGTGACAGTCACAAAACAATATGGATGTGTTTTATGCCATAGTACTGTATCCTTAAAAATGGTTAAAATGCAGAACACTAATTCAAAGGAATATTTAGACTATATTTAGACTAATATTTTTAACAGCCAAGATAAGATATGGAAACAACCTATGGGGCAAAAAACAGATGAATGAATTAAGATGTTGTATATATATGCAATGGAATACTACTCAACTATTAAAAAGAAAAAAGATGAAATCCTGTTATTTGTGACAAGGGTGGGACTGGTAGGGGTTATGGTAAACTAACTGCTAGAAGGAAGAAAGACAAATGCTAGATAATTTCATTTACCCTGTGGAACGTAAAAACAAAGAAACAGACAAAACTGAACCAAAACAAACCTTAGAAATCTGACTGAAGAATTAACGCTACCAAAAGAGAAGCAAAGGGGAGAGGTAGTCAAGGACTATGGTGAAGGATTACAGGTACTTTGATAGTGGGTGTAGTATGGTGACATGTATCTGAAGAGGTGCAAACCTATACCCCTAAATCTTTTTTTTTTTTTTTTTTTTTTTTTTTTTTTTTTTT
>PVIJ01021218.1:0-19026 GCA_004024925.1 Scalopus aquaticus | reverse complement strand
TGGAGATGGATCACGGGTGAATTGGTGGTGGGCTACCCAAGGGGAATGCAAAATGTAAAAGACATAAATAACAATAAAAATATATATTATATAAAAAAAAAAAGAATGTGTAATACTGTAATGTAAATTATGGAATTTGGGTAACTATAACACTGGTCAACAATGAGATCGTTATTGACTTAAAAAGGCCCTAATCTGCATTATCTTGGTGTGCTGAACATGAATATAACCCTGAAAATTTTTTATTAGCTCTCGTTTTGAAGACATTTCATGTAATTCATTTTATATGTTTCACCATGTAAATCCAGTAGGACTGCAACAACATCCTAAATCAGCCTACAATGATGTAATATTGCATCGCATTGCATAATACTATCATGCACACATCATCCAGAGTTGATTGCATCCTTTTCTGATGCAATGCAATACTACTGCCCGGCGGCTGCTGAAGTAAGCTGACATCAGCAGTGCACTATAGAAAGCCCTGTCGGAAAGGCTGAGCATTGAAAATATTTCAGACTTTGTGCAAGACAGTTTAAGCTACTGTTACAAAGAATTGTTGTTATTTTATCCATTTAGGCACAAGACAGAACAGTAATGCCTTGAAAGTGCATTAGTAGCATGGACAATTTCTGCTGTATTTGTGGGGAAGTGACATTTGCCAACCAGAAGAAAAGTATCACTTCTCAAGTGAAGAAGGCTTATCATCTTTACTTCGGATGCAAGGTTGGGCCCCGCATATATGCTGTGCTACATGTACAACACAGATTTCACAGTGGTTAAGTGGCAAAAGACCATCAATGCTGTTTGCAGTCCCCATGGTGTGGAGAGAGCCAAACAACCACATAAAAGATTGTTACTTCTGCTTGGTTTCTCCTCTTTCCGGCAGAATAAAGAAGCAAAAGAAGTCGAGAATAGTCTACCAAACATTCCGTCTGCACTGAGACCAGTTCCACATGGTGAGGGACTTCCTATTCCAAAACCTCCAGCAGAATATTCTCTTGATTCATCTGATGAGGACAAGGGTGAGCCGACCTGTTCTTCTCCTGTTCCATCAGCATGCAGTGATCCAGATTTTCACTGTGGTGCATCATCAACCCCACACAGACTAACACAGGAAGAACTAAATGACCTGGTTCATGATTTCAACTTATCCAAGAAGAAGGCAGAATTGCTAGGATCAAGACTACAACAATGGAATTTTCTAGAAGATGTCACAATTACTTTATATCAAAAGCGACACCAGCAGTTGGAGCTTTTCTCAGAAAGGAAAATACTCTGGTATTCTGTTCTGATATTGAGGGCCTCATGAATGCCTTAGAAATCACTCATGACCCACAAAAATGGAGACTATTTCTAGACTCTTTGAAACTGAGTCTTAAGGCTGTGCTTTTGCACAATGGAAACCATCTTCCATCTATTCTATTCCTGAACAGCTGTACAAGAGACAAGCGAAGAAATCTAAGAAGTAGTCTATGACTTGATCTTTTACAGGTATTAACCATAGGCCTGTTACTATTGGCATGTATTTCGTGATGTAAACATCAATTTATTGCAATTTACAAAAAAAACTACAGCCAAAATTAGAATTTGACTGTCATATTTGTGTTGAGCACATACAAATTGATGGGAAATAACTAATTTTATTTCAGTAACATGACTTTTGTAAAAATTTATTGACCAGTGTAATGTGTCGATGTAGGTTCATCAACTGTAAACAAATGTATTACTCTGGTGGGGAAAGCTGATAATAGGGGATGCTGTGAATGTGGGTAGGGAGTACATGGAAATTTCTATGCTTTCTGCTGAATTTTGCTGGAATCTAAAACTTCTCTCAAGACAGTTTTAAATAAATGCATAAGTAAAACATGGGAAAAAAAGAATCTGAATTTTTATAGTAAATTATCACAACTCCTACTCTGCAGATACAAATATCCTTAAACATAGATTTGTTCGCCTCTCAAAAATGGCTTGTGAGCTTTCAGTTAAAAAGAACAAAACAAGTTCAGAGAAGCTAAGCAATTCACTAAAGGCCACTTGACTAGTTAAGTTGTGGGAGCAAATTGTGAACTCAGGGATTTTATTTCCAGAAGTTCAAATACTTCCATCTAAAAAAAGACTTGTGAAAGCCAAACGTCTAAACAATAGTTTCCAAAAGCTACTTCACTATAAAGCCTTAATCTGGCAAACTAAAATGAACAGCGCAGTAACTGACAGGTTGGATACTGCCTTTCTTGCAAAGAACAGCATTTATTCTAAGCCTATACTTAGCATTAAAATAAATTCTCTTTAGTAATCGTGGTATCGATGATATAGGTTTGCTTTTTAAATACCATGATATTTCTGAATTAGAAGAAGGGAATCGGTCCATCCCTCAAAAAAAAAAAAAAAAGAGGGGGAAGTGGGAGCCACTCCACTGAATCTTAAACTGTTTCTCTGCATCAGCTCAGGGGAGACTGCGGAAGGACAGAAAGGCCTGAGATGGGGAATCAGGCTACCCAGGCAGCTGTGCTCAAAGCAACAAAACAGCCTGTAACTCGAGCATCACTGACACACAAGCCTGACGTACCGGCCTCAATACCTTCCCCGAGCCGGCGCAGCTTGCCCCGGTGGAGGCCACCCCCACCCAGAGCCGAGCTGGGCAGCGCCGGGGGTCAGTGCCAAGAACTCGCTGCCCCAGCGAGTTCAAGCCCGCCCCCCGGACCCCCATCTGCGCATGCCCACCCCGTTCGCGTTCACCCGCTCACCTGGGGCCCGGCCGCGGCTCCGGCCTTGGGCACAGACGCCTCGTCGGCGGGACGCCAGGAGATGACACGGAAACTGGACGCGACGGCAGCCCAGGCCCAGAATAATGGCTGACCCACCCGGTACCGCGACTTCCGGTTGCTCACCACTTCTCCCCCTCCCCTGCTCTCTAGGAAACCACTTCTCTATGGTTTCTTGCTTTTCGCAGAGGTGGAGAGGGTGAGCGAGGGGAGCTCCCGTACCCTTGGGTCACCACTGCTCTAAACTGCGGAGTAGAGGCTGGTGCATTCCGGACCCACAGGATGCAGAGGTGCATAACATGGCCCTGGCCCTAAGGACGTTATTGCCTCCTGAAGGAGTTGGACCTAGTATCATGGCTTGTGCCACATGGGCTTAGGAGAGGCTCCAAAGTGGTAATTCTGGTCAGCCTAGTATCTCCCTGCCTTAGAAGTGGCTGTCTGGGGAGCAGAGCAAAATGTAACTGAGGCCCTTACCTGTCCAAGAAATTGTGCAGAGGGTTCCTTTTGAGTTTTGGAAAATAATGGAAGTATCGATAGTTACTGCACAAGTGAAGGGAGTATTTGTATAAACTAAATTTAAGTCCAACATTTAAAAGCAGCTTTTGCTTATTACCTAAAGAATATGCCATTTGTCCTCTATACCACAGCCACCTCTGCCTGTGATTTTGTGTAACTCTTGAGGAATGCTTTCTATCCATCTTGACAGCCTATCTCAACTGTTGTTGCCAAATGGGTCTCCATCAGGTGGGTTCGTGTGTCCCAGCTATTGAGGAATAATCACTGGCACAGCGGACTGAAGGTTCACAAACTCAGGTTTATTCCAGAGAGCAGGAGGGGGTCCAAGAGAGGAGCCTGGGGTTTGGGTGCTGGGTTCTTTTTCATAGGGCTTCTGGGGACTTGCCACCCCTCTCAAAAGCTCCCTGGTGGCTTTTTTCTTCTTTGGGGTACTTTTCTACTGCCCCCTGACACTCCACTGCCCTTCTTTTTCTCCTCCTGTGAGGCGCCCCAAAGCACTGTTCTTTCCCTACACTTTTCTTGTGGTTGCGAGCTCATGCCTGCCAGCTGGGCTGTCAGCCTTTGCCCACAAGCCCCCTACCCCCTTCACTGTGCCTCATGACATTTCAGGTTATTTTGCTTCAGGCCTTCCTCTGAAGCTTCAGAAGTCAGCCCAACCAGGTCTCAAGCACAGCCTGGAAGTGGGAGAAAATATTCCCAACAGACCTGAAAGAACAAGTAAGAATTGGTGGATAAATGCCCAAGCTTCCTGTCCTTTGGCAAGAAAATTCTCAGCTAAATTCTTCACAGGTTCTAAGGAGACCCCAGATGAGACTGAGCCTGTTTCCCACAGTGGAACTACTCAATAACTCACTCTTTATTGGCTTTTCCTCCTTGCTTCTCTTATTCTTCCTGCTCTCTCCCTTCTGCTTCTTGGGATCACTTCCCAAATAACCCACCTCCCCTTATCTCAGGCTGCTTTTGGAGAAACTTATATATCAACTTTTAAAATTCAGGTAAGGCTGTGTCCTTCCACAATGCCCAGTTTTGTGAGCATCTATGTATTATTCTGATTGAAGACTATCTTGTTCCAGAAAATCCTGAAGCCAATTCTTTATAAACTTCTAAGTAGAAAGGACTTTAGTATCCAGAGACACAGGTGCGTGAGCTTCAGTAACCCATTGTTCTGAATGATATGGTAATGAGGAAAAGGGGTCCCCAGCCAGCTACACACTGCCTTGAGAAGAGAGACAAGCAGCCCCACCAGCTAGAAGACACTGTGGAAAACGGCCTTATGGAGGATGCACTTTAATGCAGGGCCCTCTGGGAGCCTCAGCAACAAAAGTAAATTAATCTTGCCCCCTGTTCCACTGTGAATGTAACCCGGCAGCTCTCTTGTGTTTTCTTTCTACTTCCTCCTCTACTACTCATCTTGTTCCCTCTGAGTCTTTTCCCCCCTCCTAATTACGTGTTCATTACAATGTCTATTCCTTCATACTTTCTCTTCGCTGTGGCTTCTCATGGGTTGGCTTCTTTACATACATCACTTCAGCTTTACTTCCTGCTCTTAACTACCTTATCTCTGTCTACTCCCAATTTAGAATTTCAAGACTCCAGTTGGCTCAGAAGTAGATAATTCACCTAGATAAAAACGATAGATATATCTAGTGCCTGCACTTTGGTGGGCCAGGGAAATTAGTTTGTATGAAATTACCTCTTGTGATCTACAGATTTATAGTCCACTGGGCCGAGTTTCAGGACTGGTTAGTTTTTCCATGTCCTACAATCTATATAGTCAGATGTACATATTAGTTTGAAATGGTTAGTCAGAGGAGTGAGAAGGATATAGGGCCTGTATTTGTTTCCCAGAAAAGAGTCTGCCATTTCTTTTTTTCCCCCTCATAAACCTACCTTCTGGAATGAGAAAGGACTGCAACGAACATGGCTGGTTTTATACAACCAGCTGAGATCTACATAGTAGTACAGGTTTGAAATAGAGATGAAGCTGGGTGGGGGGAGACAGTAACTAGTTGTACAATTCCTCTAAGGAAATAACAAGACACTTTCTAACAGCTAGAGAGCTCTCATTTATGTATTCTGAGTAAGAAAATAAACTTCATGTTAAGTTTGAATTAGAAACAAGCCAGAATCAGCTTATTATTATAAAAGCAGTTAGCAGCTTAAAAAAAAGCAAATTGAACTGTTTTCTTCCCACTCTGAACAAAGGAAGCAGAAAGAAAAAAAAAAACAGTGATATTTATAACAATAACATATTTATTGGAGAAATTAGAACTATTTTCTCAAAAACAGTTTCATGACTCCAGTTTTAGAACTTCAGAGGTGATTAAAGACAGTCTAGTTTCTAAAAACAATCTAACATTCTAGTATATTTTATTTAAATTGAGTGGAAAAAATCAAACAAGAAGCTGTCACTGAGAACACACCTGAAATTAGTCATATGGGATTTAGAGTCAATGGAATGACTCAGTTAAAGCTCTTTTCAGTTTCAATTTTCTTCTCAGTTCCAAGTAACACCTAACACAGTACACACCATCAATGAAAAATATCCCACTAAGGCTAGAGAAACACTTTGCTCTCTATGCAGGATTCTGTCTTTCATATTTCCCTTCAATCAAAGCTAGATATAAGTTTTTATTTTACAGATTTTCTCTCAACTGAACTGATTCCACACAAGAACAATTCTATACAACCAGGATAGGATGTCTATTGTTAAAACTGTTACTTTTTCACAGTCCTCAGGAATATTCAGGGTACTAAAAACATAAGTGAATAAATGTGAGTGCATTAAGAAGCCAGTGGAAGACAAGAACAGGGATAGTAAGACACTAAGTGTCTAGTGTTACACATTTCAAAAGAGCTAGACTTTGGAAGATTTGGCAGAACAGAAAGGTACAAAGATTGAGGGAGACAAAAATTAGCAACTGAGACTGCAAACACTGCTGTTGGAGAGCCAGGATCCCACTAGTGGAAATTAAAAAACAAAAACAAAAACCAACCCAAACACATTCAAAGATATAGACCCTGAATTCCAGAGAGATCATGACAGGGCTTGAAAAGAATGGCAGGAACTGCAGACTTAAACTCTGGCTGAAGTAAAACTGCTTGTAGTCTTGTAAAACTCCTGGAGGAAGATGGGCAATCAGTTCAAATTATATTGTAGACTATTTATCTGGTAGAGTACAAGGACCACTTGTCAACATTCCTGCAGCTCAAGACAGGTATCAGTCTAGAAGATGGGTCTATTATCTCAGCTTGCCTGGGGCAAGAAAGGCTAGGATTTGTATTCACATCTCAGGGATATCCTTCCTAGAGGTTATTTATTCTCAAGATCACAAAGTCTTTTAAAATTTAAAAAAAAAACTATTTGAAGAATTTCTGACACTATGGCACAGTGATGGGGAAATGTTTTGGTCAGGGAATACCTGCTCAGCAATAATTAATGCTCAAAACATAACCCTGAGAGGCACATAGGATAAATCGATAGCCTGATTTCTAAAAGCAGGTTTATCAAGACAAGTAGACATCTGTCATGGGGAGTTTCCATGTGGGTAACCAGCAGGTAAGGATGGCTGGCATGACAAGAGGCATGGAATACAGACCCTCTTTAATTTTAGAAGGGCACGTACTAAGGGGAAATGATGGAAATACCCTTACTGCTACCAGATGAGGGTTATCCTACCCCTGTGCCCTGAGGAAGTGCTGGTACAGGGGTAAAGGGATAACTGATGATACAACAGTCCTACCCCTGAAAGTGGCAAATCTGTTCCAAAGCCTCCAAACCTTGCTTTGAATAACTATGCAGAGGGTCTTTTATATCACAAAATTATTTGTAAGCCATTATCCTATTAAAATAGGACAAAATCAAACAATCCCTATTCACATATATACTTCATACCTTCCACTTCCTTCCTCTCATTAACAGCAAAGATGAAATATGTAATCCTTGAAACTAAATTACAAGATGCAGAGATAGACCATAAGTTTAACACAAGAGAAGACTGACATCTACCTTATGAAGCCATGACGAAATAATTGTCCAGCTCTAATCACCTTTCATGGAGGGGACAACCCAGGACAATTCCAACTGGTCCCCCACTTACATATGAACGACCATGGCAGGCAGAGGCACTTTGGTATAATGAAGAAAGCATGGACTTCAAAGTCAGATCTGAGTTCAAATCCTGACTCCAACCACTTACTGAGACTCTATATTCTGGTACAAATGTTGTAAGGGTTATATGGGATAACATGTTCTCAATTCCTGAAACAATAGGTTACCTTGTGCACGAGGCAAATAGCATTTAGACTTAAGGATTCACTGTAAACAGAGGAAGGCAGGATTGAGAATGAGTTTTTTTGTGTTCTCAGGTGGATTTTAAGCAAAGGACTTAAATGTTTAAAATACTGGTTAAAATGCACCGAAGGCCTTTTCTGTGGACTGGACATAAAGAAAAACAGAGGAAGCCAGTGAGTACCTGCAATATTGATGGCTCAGTGTCTCTCCCTTCTTCTGGGAAAGGTTTTTCTCAATGATAAAAGGAGAAAGGAACAGGACAAAATCTCAACAAGTTTCCTCACTTTCTGGCTTTGAAGGAATTGTGAGGAAGATCTTGTAGTTACTGACACCATCTTGCAACCAAAACTGAAAAACTCCCATGTGGCAGATCTGGGCTTAGAACACCTGTCTCTGATCCTAAAGCCTGCACTTTTAGCTACTAAGCTCTAGGCAGACTCTTCCACTAAAGTTTAGATTATACTGGTTGTATCTCTTAATAGATTATGAAACGGCAGTTGTTCCAATTTCATAAGGGCTCCTTTTTTTCCTGTTTTTGTAGATATACATTGAAAAGATGTGGCCTACAAAATGGAATAGAAAAGAACACAAGGGACCATGGAGATGGATCACGGGTGAATTGGTGTTGGGCTACCCAAGGGGAATACAAAATGTAAAAGACATAAATAACAATAAAAATATATATTAAAAAAAAAAAGATGTGGCCTAGGTGGTTCTAATAATCTGCAGAACCTTTTACAATTGTGGGAGAGGAAGCTGTACTAAATTTTTGCTGTGTTCTTTTAACGTAATAGCGATGAAGTAGATTATACATTTTGTTGACAAGTATAAAGTCGGCTTGTCTTAAAACTGCAAAAGACAAGAACTGCAGTTTATGATTTTACTACACAGGAAACAGGCTCTGAAAGGAAATTATCTGCTCCTGCTTCCACTGCTACTTGGTGCCAGTATTACCTTTCAACCCCAGAACTTTAGAGCCTAGGTCCTACAAACTGGTGAAAGTAAGTATGGACTCACTGCATTTTAAAAATACTGCACTTCTTCCTGAATATAAAAGTAGTACATTTTCATTTGTAGAAAATCTAAAAACCATAAAAAAGCATAAAGAAAAAAATAGAAATCACCCATAATTCTATGATCCAGAGAAAATCACTGTTGATATTTTGGTTTGATATTATTTCATCTCTTTTTCTCATATATAAATGTTTTAAAAAATTGGATCATACTTCATCTTCCATTTTATCCACAAGGATTATTTCACCCATGGCATTACATATTCTTTTAAAATGTTTACAATAGCTGTAAAACCATCACATGGCTAGACCATCATTCATTTAAACCCTGTATTGCTGACGATCTAATTTTCTTCTTTTAGTTTTATACCTTTCTGGCATGAGTATCCCTTCTGTTAATCTTTATCTACTTCTGATTATTTTCCCTGTATGGGTATTTAGAAGTAGAATTAAGGTTGATGACACTGAAAAATTGCTTTTCCAAAAAGCAGGAACTAGCTCTATTACCAAAATATGTGACTTATGAGGTTTCTTTCTCCTCATTATGTTTTCTCTGGTGTTGAATAAGCTGGGAGCTGTAACGATAGGCTTTCCCACACTCACTACATTTATAAGGTTTCTCCTTCGTGTGGGTTCTCAAATGTAGAATAACTTGAGAAGTCTGCCTGAAGGTTTTTCCACATTCATTACATTTATAGGGTTTCTCTCCAGTGTGAACTCTCTGATGATCAATGAGGTTGCGATTAGAAGTAAAAGCTTTCCCACACTCATTACATTTGTAAGGTTTCTCTCTACGATGAAGTCTCTGATGTTCATTAAGGGTCTTTCTTAAGATGAAAGCTTTTCCACACTCATCACATTCATAAGGCTTCTCTCCTGTGTGAATTCTCTGATGGTCCATAATCTTTGTATTAGAAACGCATGTTTTTCCACATTCCTTACATTTGTAAATTTTTTTTCCTTTGTGCATTCTCTGATGTTGAGTAAGGTTTGAACTACGGCTAAAGGCCTTTCCACACTCAATACAAGTGTAGGGCTTTTCCCCAGTGTGAACTCTGTGATGTGAAATAAGACCTGAACTCCGACTAAAGGCTTTCCCACACTCCTTACATTCATAAGTTTTCTCCCCGCTGTGGATTCCCTGGTGCCGAATGAGGTGTGACTTACCACTGAACGATTTCCCACATTCACTGCATTTGTAGGGCTTCAGGCCAGTGTGGATTCTCCGATGGACAACAAGGTTGGAACTATGACTGAAGGCTTTCCCACACTCCTTACACTTATAGGGTTTCTCTCCTGTGTGGATTCGCTCATGTACCGTAAGGTTTGCACTCTGACTAAAGGCTTTCCCACACTCACTACATACATACTGTTTCTTTTCAGACTGAATGCTGTCGTTTGTTGTAGGGTCAGAACACTGGCTACTATCTTTTTCAGATTCTTGGTCACTCACTTCGGTGATTGTTTTATTGTCTTTAACTGTCTTATATTTGAAGTTTCTTGTCTTTCTTCTCATTTTCTCTTGCTTGCAGCATCCCAGTGGCCTCTTGACTCTTCTTTCCTCTCAGATGAGCTTTCTAAATTTTTACTTCCTTGGCAACAGCTCTGTGGAGTTCACTTGAAAGTGAGAGATTGATTTTTTTCAGGAATAATACTTTGGAATCAACATCTCCTCAGTCCCAGTTCCACCATCTGACAGGAAAAACAGAAATGGCATATGTCACCTCTTCTCTATGGTAGAGGAAGAATTATCCAAGATAACAAGATGAGATAGACCACAGGGTCTCACATAGAAGGGTAAATATTCAAAGCTGGGAGGAACTGATTGAAAAAGATGAGAAAAGTGAGGTTAGCATAAGGATAAGGTAAAGGCTTGTGGAAAGCCAGGGGTGAGCAGGAGCCGAACAGGTCCAGCACCAGAATGAACAATTAGCAGCCTAAAATCCACCCTGCTTTCTTCCTGTCTCATGCTCTACTCCCAGAATTAGAGTCATCTAATCCTAAAAAAAAAAAAAAAAAAAAAAGAAGGACCGAAAGGTCCTTTAGTAGTTCAAATGACTAATCTTCCGATCAGTTGGACTTTTAGTTCTTGTCGACCTTTTCCTTAGTTATCAGTTCCCTTAACTGTCAGTTATAGGCTGGTCTGTAGCTGGATTCAGCTCTCTGTGCTAGTTCAGTCAGTCTGCTTTCCTCACCAAGATAGCACTCTGACAGACTGAGTCTCTGGGTGAAAACCTGAGAGGCTGAACTGGGGAATAAGGAGAGTTAAAGCATGGGAGTGGAAATTCGAGACTCTTGAATGGTATAATGGTAAAGAATCTGAATGGAAAAGTATCTAATAAAAGGATAATAGTAGGAGGGCCTCCCTGGTGGCGCAAGGGGTTAAGTCTCAGCACTATGAAGCTATAAGCAGCCACTGCAGCATGAGTTCGATCCTGGCTAGGCAGCTAACCCGCACAGCAAACCTCTCCTGCTTCACCTACTACTCCCCTCAGCAGTGTATTTCAGTAGATCTGCCTGTTCTGCTCCCCACTCTGTCTCTGGTGAGTCCTTTCACGTCCCTACCCCCCTGGCCTACATCCCAGCTCTTGTATGCATAAATAAATAAGTCTTAAAAAAAAAAAAAAGGGTAATAGTAGGAGACAGCACAGCCAAGAGAGGCTGATACATGAAACTAATGGTCGGGAATGAGCAGGAATTTCCCAACTGGTTTGATGAGAAACTGGACATACAGATAACCTATTAGCAGATTTCAAATCTAGAGGAGGTTGGATCATAAAAGAAAACTTTCAGTCTTTTTTTTTTTTTTTTTTAGGATTAGATGACTCTAATTCTGGGAGTAGAGCATGACTCCATGACACAAAACATGACTAGTTTTCCTCTAAATATGTTTGTTTTCAGACTTACCCATATTCACCTTTCTAAAGGTATAAGTAGATATAATTTTGAATCTGACGTCTACTTAATTTTTATATGTATTTTCCACATTATTACTTAATCTTCCTATGATCATTTTATGACTATATAACACTGACTGAATTAATAATTTACCTACAATTTTGCTAGTCTTAGACATTTCTGTTATTCCTTGAGTTTTAATCAGTGCTGTTATCATGATCACTTTACACATTTAAAGTTTTCTTCCCAATGAAATATATTCCTAGAGTAAAAGTTCTATTAAGTGAGTTACTGGGTCAGAAGGAATGAAACTGTTTTATAGAACTGCCTACTATTTTTCAAATAAGTTTGACCAGTTTCCAGTGACTCAGCCTTCTGATAAACTGAGTCACATTCTCTGAAGGAGGGAAATAGCCAATGATGACCAGCAAGAAGAGAACTGTGGAGGTTGGAGCTCACATTTCAGAAGTGGCAGGGTCACACAGGTACACAGACACAGATTAGTGCCCAAGATGCGAAGGGCTGGCAAAGAAAATGGTGGGGAAGGGTGGGAGATTTCCTCAGAAATCCTGGAAGAACTCCCAGGCACTCCAAGGTATAATCCTAACTGGAAAAGTCAGAGGAGGGACAGATGAGACCACAGGGGGAGCAGAACACTATATCCAGGTAATTATGCACAAAAGCACAATCTCAGCCAACACTAATGGATGAAGACCAGTGAGGTCCCACAGACCTCTGAGCCACAAATCCCTGAGACTGATGGGTGAGTGTTCTGATCTTAGCACCACCACTCATTTCAGGCTATGAGGAAACCACAAAGGGCGGAGTCTAGTTGAGAAAGACAGACAGGCAGGTGTTTTTTTACCTAGAGAGGTTGTATTCCTTTATTTGCCAGCAGCACCTGCCTGTTCACATCTCCTGAGCAGCGGTCACATGGTCCTTGGTTAACAGATGCAATGGAATGAGGGCTAAGAGGCAATACCTGAAAATAAATTCCAGAGAGTCAGATGAGTGAAATGTGTAAATTGAAAAGAAACAAAAAGAAGAAAAGATCAAGGGGCTCTTTGAACTCAGACAGAGGAAGGCCTAAGTCTTAGGCATAAAACAAAGGCTAATACCATAACAGAAAAGCTGACAGATTTAACAGTATAAAATTTTTTATACTTCAGAAACTACCATAACAAATCTGTCATATAAACCTGAGTCTCCTTATGTTGGAATTACTTTTCTGTTTGTCTGTATCCCTCCTTCTTCTCACATGTATGCACTTTGCTCTAAGCTCTCAAACAGCAGGACCCATTATGGTCATATGTGAACCCCACACAGTACCTGGCACAAAAAGGGCCCAGTAAAAGTTGTTTGACGTGTAAGTTCAGGATTATATCTAATTTTGTCGGGTATAGGATGGTGAGAAGTCATCCTCTACATTTGTGACCACCATCATCCCCCCTCACTTGCTCATCTCTTTTATACTTCATGTTGTCTGAGCACAGGACAGTGTATTTGCATTCTAGGTAATTCTGTCTCAACAAGGTCATCTGAGGGCCTAAGCTCCCTAATAGAGAAACCTAGTCCAGCTACTCAGAGAATCTCAGAATGTCTCACCTAGAAGGAACCTCCTAGACCACCTAGTCTTCTATTAAAATAGAGAAATGGGAAAACTGGAACTTACAGGTGACCTGGGACATAAGCTCCAATCTCCTGAAAACCAAATTTGAATTCTACTGCATCTGTCTTCCTATCACCCCCAGACTCTACTCCTCAATTTTGAGTTCTACTACTTCTCCCTTCCTACTTCTCTGCTTCTTTACTCCATGATGGCTATCAAAAATAACTTTTCAACCTGGTCTCCCTATTATCTAACAGGCAAGATTCCTATCCCCAGACTAACTAATTTCACAGAACAGGTCTCACCTGCCCAGCACAGACAGCCTCACTCCAAAGGATCTGCCCTGCACAGATCTCTTCCTTGGGTTTGGTGAGGAAGTTCCTAATGGGGTCTTGAATCATTGTTACCAGATAGAAATGATGAAATTCTCTGACAGCTCAGCTCCAAGTAGACATTAAAGGCAGTATCCCATTCCTAGGCAACTTTCCTTCTAATATTAATAGAACTTGAGCAATAAGGATGACCAATGCATTTTAAAGATAAGGAAATGATGCTTCCAGATACTGAATAACTTGCCAAAGTTCACATGGTCAGTGGGAAACAAGTCTTCTGTGTCTGAAAGAAATTCTCATTCCCATACCAATCACTTCCTTTCACCCCCATATTCTTTAGCTGTAAAGTACATTCCAACAGAGATATTCTCTGCAACCCCTTTCCAAGGAAAGTTTACAGAAGGGAGATGAGAGAACTTTGCTGAAAGACATAAGGATTTAAAGGAACACTAGAACTACTCTCTCCCCGCCTTTCCCACCTATTACCAATCTCTTAAGGGTTACTGAAACTCAAATATTTTGTGTGTCCCTCTCCAGATTCCTAGACGCTGCTTCTGACCCTTCAAGCTTATTCCATTTCTTCCCTACCAGAATATAGTTCCGCTATAATGCTCAGACTGTAACACCAGACTTAGCACACTAGTAAGCGGGTGCTCAGAAAAGTATTTGTTGAATGAATGGGTGAATAAATGAATGAACGAAAAATACTGGTCAAGACTCTGTACTCTCTGGGTTCGTTTCCTCACGGGAAACAGGGGCTGGGCTGGTCATACTCAGGGTTGGTGGAGCCCTTTGGGAACCTGGAGGGAATCTCGATTCCTATTAGAAAGGCGGCCACGGGCTAGGGGGCGGGATGGCACAGTTCTGTCACTATTAACTGCCTGGTCCGAGAAAGCAGCTAGGTCGAGTGGGAGATGAGACCCAAGACAAAGGGCAGCACCAAACGAGGGAAGGGGTGGCCCCAAGACGACTCCTGGAGCCGCCGCTTCCCTGTCTCCGCAGCGGGTAGCCATGGAGACCTGGCTCACTGCCTGTGTCCCTCCCCACACCCCCAGAACCTGGCCCGAAACCCCACGCCAGGCTGCCACATACCCCTCAACGAAAGCGCCCGACCCACAGCTTGGAATAAAGCGGAGAAGGAACTACGTCACTGACATCCCCCCTCCCCCCATAACTCCCATCTTAACACCTCAGCCCTTCTAGGCTTTGGGAGGTTTCCGCAACTCGGTGCCCGGGAGGCCAGAATCAGCCAGCCCCTCGAGAGCCTACGCTTCGGCCCCTCCTGAAGCCCTGGCCCCGCCTTCCGCCCAGGTTGTGCCCTACCATTGGCTGGAAGGATGAAAGGAATTGGAGTCCAGCCAATGAGAAGAGTGGAGACCACAGACACGACTTGGTTAAGGCGGGAAGAAGAACCAATCAAGTGGATGACAAGGACGCCTTCCTCGATCACAGGTTCCCTGAAGTCAACACTCCTAGTTCTGGCTGCTGAGTGGAAATGTCATCTTTCTTTCTGCAAATCTCGCGCCTTCAGCTGCAAAGCCAGGACCAGCTACCATTTATCTAAAGCATATAGATATACGTGTTGTGTCTACACGGTGCCATTATTCCAAGCACTGACACATAGTAGAGAAAATGAACTCTGTTTCATGTGGCTTACCTTCAAGTCAGGAAAAACATTGATAAAATAAATATGTAGACTGTAGTAGTAAGAGGAAGGAGAACACACAGTGCGAGTATATTACAGACAACAGGAAAGGCAGAGATGGGAAGTGGCAATTGAGGCCTGTGCGTAATTGGGGGAAGTGTTCCCTATATCTGGAACATCAAGAGCAAAGGCCTTCAATCAGGCACATGATTCAAACTAACAGGCCAAAAGGGTCTTGGCTGTACTCCCAAATAACACTGGAGGGTTTCAGGACTGAAGTGTGGTATGATCTTGCCTCCCCTCACATGTTCAAAGATTGCTTAACTATCAGATATGAGGACTCAAGAAACTGTTACTATAAATTGTGAATTTCTTGCTCTCAGTCCTTAGTCTTTCTGACATTATCCTTACATGAGTGTTTCATTCCATGGGGCGGAAGGCAGGTGTGGCTGGGTGCACTCCTGCACACTCTGCAACTGGCCACTCACCTTCCTAGTGCAGCTGTGCTACCCAGCCACAGACACCCTCCACCGTAGTCACTTTCTCTTCTGAATTACACCTCCATGTAGCACCAGCTTGCCCATTTTTAAGAACTGGATAAGCAGGAAAAATGACTTTTCTTCATATAAGCCACCTGAGGACCACCCCCCCCCCCAAGAGACTGGAGACTCCCTGTGCCTCCAAGTCAAGACGGGTGCTCATCTCTGCAGGGTCTGCTGTTACTTAGGCCCTAAAACATGCTCCAGATGGCACAGGTATAGGACTGTAGTAAGGAGCATCAGATTCTAGGATGGATGGAGATCGGGACATAAGCAGACTCGTATACAGTCAGATAATTTGGGCAAAACAGTCGAGATCACAGCTTCCTTTTCTGGAATTTGAAGTTGTAATAGAAACAGAAGATGAGGTGTAAAACAAAGATGACTCAGAGATTCTAGGGAGGTGGATGCAGCACACTCTGAGGAATTGGATTCCATGGTAAAAAAGAAAATAAATCCAGGGAAGATAAATTTTAAAATTAAAAATTTTAGAGTTAAAATAGACCCCGTACCAGAAAAGATTCTCAGATATGGCAGAGGGCATGCCCACTTCTGGATTTCTGGTAAAATTATCCCCAAGAAAAGGATATACCCCATTGCCCCTGCATTGCCAAGAGAATATCTGAATTGCAGTTCTTGTCTCAGTCACTTCTACTACCGAAAGGTGACAGATTAAGCAGGAATGCTGACTGAGGCATCCTAACAATCTTCACTTTAACTGAGAGATGTAGACTGGGTACTATCTACACAAAGGAATTTGTTTGGAAGACTAACAAATATACCTTAAGAGAGAACGTCAAATGCTAACCTCTCAGATCGTGCAATTCCATTTCTAGGGCTTTGTTCTAAGAAAACAATTATACAAGAGATACGACTCTCTGACTCTCAAAATATAAGAAGTATCAGTAGACACTTCAAAAGTATGTAAGTGGGGATTCCCTGGTGACACAGGGGTTAAATTCTCTATCAAGCTATCAGCAGCCACTGCAACATGAGTCTGATCCCCGGCCAGGGAAATAATCCACATGGTACGGCAGAACTCTCCTTTCTCACCCGCTGCTCCTCTCAGCAGTGTATCTCAGTAGATTCACCTGTTCTGCTTCCCACTCTGTCTCTCACCCCCTGAACCTCTCACCTACACCCCAGCTCTTACATGCATAAATAAATCTTTACAAAAATAAACTTAAGCATAATTCCAACATGCAAACTCTTCCAGAGTAATGAAACTGTCCAAATACATTTTGTAAGACCTTAGTAAATTCAATCCATTCTGTACTTAAAAATAATCACAATTTTATTCAGGAGTGCAAGAAAATTTCAATTATTTGGAAACTTGTCAACCAAATGAATTACAGAAAGAAAAAAGTATGTGAACCATAATATTATCAATAAATTATTTAGCAACCATCCTAATAAAAACTTTGTAATTTATAATAATCACTGTTAAGGAGTGAACAATGTGCCAGACAGTTTTAAGTGCCTTACACTTAATAACTAACTTTATCCTCACAGTCCCATGAGGTAGTTTCATTTCAGAAATGGAAGAAGTGAGACACAGGAGCTAAATGACGTGCCCACAGTCACACACCTAAGAAAGTAGTGAGACCAGAATTTGAAACTATAGTGTCAGGGAGAAAAAATTACTCTTAGCCACTATAGTATATTGTTTCTTCTAAAAGTAGAAAAAAAAGGGTACTCCCTAAACACAATAGAATAGTAATCAGAAAACAACAAAGTAGTAACAGCAGTGACACTCCCAGGAGCACATGTAGAAGCTATCCATGAGGCACTGCATGTGATATCCTATGATGCAATGTCATTTCCATCTTTAGAAGGTTCTAGTCTGGTGATGACGGTCAGGGAATGGGAAGATGTAGGGGATTTGTGCCCAATTTAAGGAAGGGTCATTGGAGAATTGAGTTTTTAAAAATTATTTATTAAACAACTAGTATATGAAATTATCTATATGCTAAAAGAAATAGATACCATATGGAGTCTCAATGAACCTACAAACCTTGTTTTGAAAGCATACACTTATGCATGAAGTTGAGAATAATTTACAAGGCAATTTAGCAATAGTTGTACTCTGTAGCACCAATTAATTCAAAGCACTGAGATCAAATGAGTAGGTGTTTAAGAGGTTTAAAAGGAATAAAGATCCATATGAAAATGAAAGAATTTCAGATAGGTGCTGGATTTAAGGTACTGAGGAAATAAGATTGGGAAGAAGAAAAAAATTTTGAGGTGGAAACACAAGTGATGATAGTCTAGAAAAGAGTAGAGATTAAAAATAGAAAAGGAGGACTACAGCCCAGAGAAAAGAATGAATGAAACCAAACATTTTAGAAAGACTAATGAATGGGAACATGATGAAGTAAGAATAGAATCTGATTATGGGATGCAGAAAAACAGAGATATTCTTCATATTAAAAAAAAAAAAAGTAACCTACAAGTAAATAAAGTGTGTAGTCCTTACTTTCCCATTAGTGAGGAAAGATTGCACTGTTACCCCCACTCTCCAACATTCATGACCCAACAGAGAATTTGGGTAATGTGTATTTAGTAGTTCCAAGAGGAGACCAGGGTGAGCATCTTTCTTATAAAGAAAGCATAACTCAGAGTTCCTTGTTCTCTGTCTTGGAGAATCATATCTTCAGCTGCTCACCGAGCTAGACCTGAGTGCTTTTCTCCACTGTGAGTTCGCTGGTGGTGGTTAAAAGTTGAACGCTGACTGAAGGCTTTGCCACACTCAATACATTCATAAGGTTTCTCTCCGGTGTGAACTCTCTGGTGTACAATGAGTTGTGAGCTGTCGCTAAAAGCTTTCCCACAGTCATTGCATTTATAGGGTTTTTCCCCAGTGTGGGTTCTCTGGTGGACCATGAGACTGGAGCTATAACTGAAGACCTTCCCACACTCGTTACATTCATAAGGTTTCTCACCAGTATGAATTCTCTGGTGGATGATGAGGTGTGAGTTTTGATTGAAAGATTTTCCACACTCATTGCATTTATAGGGCTTTTCACCTGTGTGAAGTCTCTGGTGTCGAATAAGACATTTACTCAGGCTGAAAGCCTTACCACACTCATTACATTCAAAAGGCTTTTCTCCGGTATGAATTCGCTCATGGTCAACAAGCTGAGAGTTCTGATTAAAGGCTTTCCCACACTCACTACATTTATATGGTTTCTCCCCAGTGTGGAGGCTCTGATGTCGAATAAGACATTTACTCCGACTGAAGGCCTTGCCACACTCATTACACTCATAAGGCTTCTCTCCAGTGTGGATTCTCTGATGGTCAGTTAGATTTCTGTTAGAACAGAAAGCTTTCCCACACTCATTGCACTTGTAGGGTTTCGTACCAGTGTGAAGCACCTGATGTCGCACAAGACTCTTACTTCGAATGAAGGCCTCC
>PVIJ01021217.1:0-19027 GCA_004024925.1 Scalopus aquaticus | reverse complement strand
TTTTCTTTTTTTTTTTTTTTTTAAAGATTTATTTTTTATTTATACATACAAGTTGGGGTACAAGCCAGAGCTGTGGGGCGGCGAGAGGGTTCACCAGAGGCAGAGTGGGGAGCAGAACAGGCAGATCAGAAATACACTGCTGAGGGGAGCAGCGGGCGAGGCAGGAGAGGTCTGCCGCACCATGTGGGATTCTCCCCGGCAGGGCGTCGAACTCGCGTCGCCGCTGCCGACAGCTCCACAGCGCAGCGCTTAACCGCTGCGCCACCGGGGAGGCCCTAAAATAATAAAATTTTCTGAAGGCAGGAAGAAAAAATTGCAGAAGAAAGATATGCCTACTTGTCAGTGCAGTTATGGACAGTCCTCTCTGGAGTCAGGTGTCTGCTAGTGTTTGAAGTCTGGGACCATTTCTTTAAGTCCCCCCAAATTCCAGGTGTCGGGATGCAGGTTTAATGGAGTATGCAGTTGTAAATCTGGGTTACTGTTACTCCAAAATCAAGGGCTCATCTCTGGAACCACACGAATGCTAAAGGGAAGAGAAGGAACTTTTAATGCTAAGCTGACTCAGCAGGCGGTGAGAGCTCCAACACATAGTGAAGTTTTTTTGTAGAGCAAACAAATGGGGAAGTTTTACTAGAGAGGTTTCAAGACTAGATGAAAGTCCACATAGAATGACAAAAGAAGGATGGATTAATAATGATCAGGGATGATGCCAATACCAGAGCATCTCATGGAAAGAGTCATTTCTTTCCATCTCATGGAAAAAAAAGCTACTACTTGTTCACACTAAGCCACCCACTCTGGGAAAGATGCCACCTATCAATGGCTAAAGACAATCATAGTTGCCTCACACAGGCTCACTACCTGGCTCTCATATTTCTAGCCAAAATTTCTCTGAAGAGATTGGGGAAATTCTTAAATCCTTAAGAAAGTACCACCTAGCAAAATTGTTTGATATTTATTTGGGGGTTCTCCCATTCAAAAGCAAAAAGTTCCTGAGATCCAGGATTCAACATGAAGCGAAAGAAAGTATTTTTTAAAGCTAAAACCAGAAGCCAGCAGAAGTCTCCAAAGTGGTGAGTAAGGTGTAAGGGTTAGTCATCTCAGGATGAATATCCTCTATGATTTGATTAATAGCCCTCAAATTATGTAGAAATCAACAGTCATTCATTCTCAGTTTCTTTATTGCTATTATAGTAATCAGGAGACCAATAGGGCCTATTAGCCCTGAATATGGTAGAAGATCAATTTCTTCTATGATCTCTTTCTTTAACGAATTTTATTTTAAATTAGGCATTATTTTCACTGATTGGAGTCCCACCTGTGTGGACTTGGTGCCCCTGCTTTCTGGGATTCTGTTGACAGCCTTCCAACCTCATCTATTGCAGAATGTGCTCTGGAAGTTCTAGTTGTGGCTCCCTTTCAATCTGAAGCAGTGACCTTGAAGAGCACAGGCCTTATCAGGAATATCTGATCTAAAGAATAGATGTAAAGAAATATCTATTCTTCTTGATAAGAAAGTCACTTGAGTATTTAATGTATATAGTAAGTCCTATCCTAGGAGCGGGATTGTGAATTTAGGCATGTATAGAAAACTATGTTTCAAGTGAGTTTGTCCAATTGACAGTCAAGAGACTCAAAGAACAGCTTATGGGAGCCCTCTCTGGATAAAAATGATGGAAGTGGTTTTTGGGGAGAAGGGCTCTCTGGTATTTAAGATGGAGTAAGTTGCTCCAGTGTCAATAGGGAAGTCTGGGTTTCTTTCCCACTGCTACTGTTGCCCTGGGTTCCTCTTGAGGAATATTAATAAGGTTGGCAGAACGTTTTAAAAAAAATTATTTACTTGTCAGGCATTTACATATCTAACTTTTGGGTTCCATTTTTACACCTCCATATGGGCACATGCCTCACTCACTCTTCAACAAAGCGTTAACTTGAAAGAGCCTCCAGATATCGTCAATCTTAATTCGTATCAGCAAAGAGTGTAGTGATGAGCTGTCTTACCAGAAGCTTCTACCTCCCCACTGCCAGAGAAGATTGCGAATTCTCATATTCATGACTTCTTGTTTGCAATAAGTGCATTGCTGAGGTCCCACAAATCCTTGATCTTTTGTTTTTTTGAAGGGTGGTGGGTGCAGGAGGTCTTATCCTTGGCACTTTGCCCTTGTGGAAAGCATCTACTGTCTAGATGGGTCATAATTCAGGGTGGCAGATAGGAGAGCAGTTTGGTGTTCTATGTCTCAATGTTTCTGACTTTACTGACCTTATCTCAACTTCAATAAATTGAAGTCAATCTCCCCTTGTTCTAGATCCTATGGTTTCTTTCTTACAGCTAGAGTATTTGGTTTTTAAACATTATACTGGTCAGTCTCAAGCTGTCTGGACGTGCACGGCCAATATCAGTGAATTGCTATATGACTCAAATACCCATTCCAGAAAAGCAAATGGATTTTCTTTTGGCCCCGGTTCTACTTCTTGTACTTTCTTAAGACTCTTTTGCTTGATGGCTCTCTGTTGGAGTCTGATTATAATACAGTCTCTGTACTTATTCATCCCTAGTCTAGTCCTAGGGTCCTTTGGATTCCATCTTGGTCTATCCCAGGTGTGCTGGAGGTCTTCAGGCTGGCTTCAGGCTGGCTTCTATGCAATCTCTCGCCTTCCTGACCAGCCTTTTCTAATACCAATTCATTCATTCTGTGTTCCTCAGCTGTGAGGAGGGCATTCACATCTGCCCAGTTAGAATTACAAGTGGCAAAGAGGGACATAATGAGGTTTTCCATGTGTTGGGGGTTGTCTCTCTAAGACAGCATGTTATTTTTCCAGTTACATAGATCCAAGCTGGAGACTGGATTTCAACAGAATTCCTCTTGGACAACCTTCATCATCTTGTGCTACAGGGACTTGTCTTAATGGATGTCCCTCACTTGAGACAGTGCTCCCTGGGCTGAATTATGTCCCCTTTTGGGTGTGAGAGGGGAGCCCATTCTTTTCTGGGGGTCAGATAGGAGGGGTGTAGTGTTCTGGACGATTCCTTCTGGTACATCATGCTATGACCTAGGGTAAAATCCTGGAAAGTCACTCCCATAAACACCACATTTGCAGACCCAAAACACTGTCACTAGAGGGAGTCTTTTGCTTCAGCCACTGGTAATGTAAACATCTAAAACAATGCGAAACGTGAACTCCATCCCAGACCACAGCCCCTTGGGCTGTTTTCTGGTAATTGGTCTGTGTTTAGCTGTGAAGACCAGTATGTCCAATCCAGCCTACTATCTCTCTTGACTACTAACTTTAGATAGTCGCATGGGACTCTAACCTAGCAATTCTGAGGGTTTTCAACTGCAAACCTCAAAAGGGAGTACTACCAACCCTCAGTCCTTTTAGGGAACCCTTTTTACAAGTGAGGACTCCAATCTGCAGTCCTGTAAAAAGAGAGACAATTTGAGGTATAGACATTGGAGTGAGGTACTTACCCAAAGATGTCTGATTCCAGAAGCTGTTTCTCTTCCAGAATGAAAATGCTCCAAGGGCAGCCAGGACACCAGAATAGGGGTTAAGAGGTCCTTCAGACGCTAAACTTCTAGACATAAGTTTTCTGGATGGTTAGTTTGGGTTGGGGTGGAAAACCCCTACCTCACTTTCTTGCTGTGGCTAGGAGGGAGCTGTTAAGAGCCAAGTTCGTTATCCTGAAATTGAGGGTTTGTCTATCTGATGTGCATGAGTTCCAAAGATATGCCACCCAAGTCAGGGAAGAGATACAACTTTTAAAGCAAAAGTGCTTCAGAAGTAGGTAGGAGACTCAAACCTAACTGTCTGAAAGAGTAGGGGAATGAGCTTATATTACATTTTAGGAAGCTAGACTTTGGAGAACAAAAGAGTTGAATTCCATTGGCTCGGGAGTGTGTTGGAGGAACAGGAATGTGAGTTTGGCAGGAGATCATTGGGTAAAGTGGTCAGGAGGTAGAGGAATGCTGAGGCCAATGGCTGAAGGCCATTGGTGGAGGTGGGCTCTGGTCCATATACAGGCTGGTGGTCAAATTCTTCTCATCCATTGACACCTCATGGACAAAGCGCAAGATCTGGCTAGCTAAGTTTTCTTTAGCTGGAGAATTGCTTGAGAAAAACAGGTTAGTCTGGGTACTGTAACAAGAGGTGATATATTGTGTGATTTAATTGGAAATCAGAATTTTAAAAACAGAATGTGGTTAAACTTGGTTAACAGCTGAGCTATGGTCACAAAGGATGCAGGACTAATTTTGGAGTGGGTTTCAACTTTTGGGGACTGGTTTCATTACTAAGTATATGCTCACATGCATTCACTTCAGTCTCCTAATGGCCTTCTGATTCCATTTTAGATATTTCCTTTATCAATTTTTTTTCGGCTACCGCTGCCCCCCAACCTCACTGCAGGCTGTAAGGAAGGCTAAAGAGGAAGTGTCATTTCAGGATTTCTTGCAAGGTGTTAGAAATGAGGGCCTTCTGGGGTTTAAGATGAGAGAGTGGCCCATGTTGGAAGAAAACCCTCCCAGAATAGAGCCTCCATTCCCGGCTATCTTATCCAAGGATAAGTTCAGCATTGGCCAGAGCTACCCCATGACAGAGCTCAGAGGTCTGTGTCCATGAATATGGCAGGAGAAAAGACTTGGGAAATGGGATTTTATGTTAGTACCTTGGGGTAGGGGGTGAGTTATTTGAATGCATTTTGTAGGATGTAGGAGTGTTGCTTCACTTCCTCACTTCCCTCGTCCCCAGTGACTGGGAGGGCTGGAGACCGAGAGTGCTGACCACAGTGCTGCACTATTCCTATGACACAGGATGGTGGGTGAAGTGTAAATTTATCATACTCTTGCCACTGTAGAGATGAACAACCTAAGATTTCTATATTCTCTGGTACAGATAAGGAGTAGAAAACTTTGAATTTTGAATTACAGCCTATTTTTTGACAGGGGGTAGGCAAATATTCTATATCCCGTTGTGAAAATAAAACTAGCCAAAGGAGGAAAGCAAAAGCTATTTATTCAGTGCTTGATACAGCAAGGATGTCAGTCAAAACTATTTGCATTTGGCGAAGACTCAGAGACAGAGAAGTAGAAAATCTTTGTGTTGGAAAAAGGGAAGGTTTTGAGAGTGACCTGCTTGGTGGTGTTTGGCAGGGGGAAACTGGAGTTAGGCTTCTAGAAGCTGGGGATCCTATGTAATTGGATAGGTGTGCAAAGTCAGCTATGTCTGACTGGTCATAGTTGGAAGTAGGGACAAAAATTAGGGAAACTGTCAGTTATGAATCAAGTCCTGGCCATTTTAAATTATTTGGCTTCTTGACTGATTGCTGTAAATAGTGCTCTGACTTGCTGTGTCAGTTGGCTACTATAGATAATAAGTTAGTTTCCTGGGCCGGTCGTTGCAGTTTTTAGGTCAGAGTTCTATTTTTACATATGGTCTGGTCTTTCTTTGTAAACTCAGTTTCACCTCCTTCCTCCTCTAGGTGTTCTGGACCCATTACAGTTTAGCCTGAATTGACCCAGAAGAGGGAGGGATGAGAGAACAATGGTGGAGCTCAGGGAGAGAAAAAAATGTTGTTTAAATAGAAAGCTATGCATTAGTTTTAGTGTACCCTTGGGTTACTATACCCTTGCTTTGGTTATCAGAGTCTAGCCCTGTTCATTACCTTAGAACTACTTTGCAACTCTGTAGGTTTTAAGAAATGAAGAGAGATGTAAATGCCTGTGTGGTAGAGATTTAAGTGACTTCTTCCTACTCCATTGGAAAAAATAGCTTTGTCTTTATTTGCAATTCATCCTAACATTACTTTTCCCACATAAATCAATGTTATTTTCACTTTTCTTTTGATCCAGTTATAGCATCTACTTAGATTCCTCATATCTTTTTGACACAAGTTTATTATTATAGTTGCATGAGAGTCATGATTTTGGCATTGACCTAACTGGACAGTATCACTTGAGCTCAGAAAGTTAGACTCTTAACCACAGATTGTTTCCACAAAGGAAGTCCTTCATTAACATGTGGCGCCACCATGGGAGAACAGCAGTTAGTATTTTAAAGAGACCATCTTTTAGCATGGTGAGTAAAGGAAGGTTTTATAGGAAAGAAAGGAATGCAGAGACATGGGGGTGGGTGGGAAGAGTTTCTTCATTCTCAGGTCTGGGAAGGGGCTTGGTAGTCTAGGGGTAATCAATCACAAGGCCATTGATGCACTTCTAGAACCCTTACTCCCTTCTGTGTTGTCAATTTAAAATGACCTGAGGGTGTTTGTCAGGCATGGATCTTATCAGCATCCTCTAAAGGAACAGAAATGTTTTGTATAGCATTAGATGGCCGATCATCATGGCCCTGAAGAATGTGGAACAGTGGGTTCTAGGCAGGGATCCGTCATTAATCTTCTTTCAGGTCTGGCTAAAATTTTGGCTTTTTCTCAAAAGTATCTTTTAATGCTGTGTGTGTGGTGTGTGTGGGGTGGGGGAGTGGGGAGAGTGAGGAAGAGGGGGTGGATGGCATCAGGGACGAAGCAGGGTGGTCTTGAGAATGTCAAGGGGCTTTGGGTTTGAGCTTGTCATTGTAGAGGGTTTTGTGTGTAGTTCCTGGGCAGAGAACGAATATAATGGTGCTGAGATCCTTACCATGGATTGTTGTTGACTTTGGACTTGACTGAGATTGAATTTCTTGCTGACCATAAGATATGTGTGTCTGTGGTTGGGAGGGAGGCTCTCAGCCAGATTTAAGTTAGTGTGGATACGTTAAATGTGAAGTTTCTTGCAGCTAAGATAGATGGAGCAAATATCATGGCTGCTCTATCATGGGGGTTGGTCAGGCCTTGCTAAGAGAATTTGTGCTGCACTTATCTGCCCCACAGACATTCTGTAATTTCAGCTGATTTGGGCACAAGTTGGGTTTTGTTACTAAGAAGGGAGGAGGCTTTTCCTCAGAAGGTGATTTTAAGAATCCTATTTCAGGCCACAAATGACTAAAAACAGCAACCACAGCAATAATAGCACAAAACTTCCCAAAACAGAAGCATCAAACTCTGCAAACCAGAAACACTTCCTGCAGAATGAGGGGTGAACAGCAGTGCTGCCATGAGTAAGGATATGGCAAATAAGAAAATATCTTTCCGTTCAAGCCTGAACCTGATTCCTGAAACAAGGCCAATGTGATGGGTGGGGGTTGGAGCCAGCTGCGCTGACAGTTACAAAAATTGAGCAGCAACTGAGGACAATTGTGGGTGCTGCATGTCACCCTTGGGTTGGGGGAGGGCTGTAACCTTGGCTCAGTAGCTCAATGAGATGCTGGGGCTATGGCAGCTGTCTTCTGCTGACACATAATGTTGCTGAGGAAATGCCCCAGGTGCTTCCCTGTGCACATGATCCAGTGACTCTGGCTGGATACTGAGCAAACATAGCAAAATATGCTTGTGGGCACTTATCAGAGAACTGGTTGTTCTAGCTCCTTAAAAACACCCTAGGGTTGAAATTTGGAACTCAATTCACTGGATATTGGCAAAAGTTCTTTCATCTCAGAAATGGAGAGAGTGAATTTACAGGCTGATATGACCAGGATATACATGAAAACACAATAAACAGTCAAAGTCCATCTCTAAGTCAGCTGTGTGGGAAATCAGATTACTTTCAGGCAACCAGTACAGGAAGCCAAACAGTAACTCCATAACAAATGGCCCGAAATGACTAATATTTGATTCCTAACTGACAGCATCCCCAATTTTTGTCCCTACTTTCAAATTAGGGACAACCAGAGAAAGTCAAACTATGCATCCCTAGCCAATCACATAGTGTTTCCAGCTTCCAGTTAGCTGCCTACAATTTCCCCAAGCCAGTAACTGCCAATCAGCGCACATTTTTTTTTTTAAAAGATTTATTTATTTGCTCATACAAAAGCTGGGATGTAGGCCAAAGGTGTGGGGGTAGTGAGAGGATTCACCAGAGACAGAGTAGGGAGCAGAACAGGCAGATCAACTGAAATACACTGCTGAGGGGAGCAGTGGGTGAGACAGGAGAGGTCTGCTGTGCCATGTGGGAATCTCCCTGACCGGGGATCAAACTCATGCTGCAGTGGCTCTGGATAGCTTCATAGTGCTGTGACTTACCCCTTTGTACCACCAGGGAGGCCCCTAATCAGGGCACATTTGAAGCCTTCACTTTTTCTCCATGAAACTTTCCTTCTCTGCTGTCTGCTTTTGAGTCTCTATGGAAACCAAATAATGGTGAATCACTCCCTTGTTCTAGCCAGCTCCAATAAATAGTCATTTCTGGTTTTCATAAGAGTGATTGTTTATTTCTACCAAAGCATCCTGATGTAATAATCAATACAACATTGATGTTATAATCGTTAAGAAAATACTAGAAAGTCCTTTGTGTAACAGGATTTACCCCAGGAATACAAGGATGACTTAATAAACATAAACCAATCAATGTTAAATATTATATCAACAAAAGTAAAGATAAAAATCAAGGATAATAGATGACGAGAAATCATTTGATAATATTCAGCACCCATTCATCATAAGAACACTAAACAAAATGGGAATAGAACGAGCCGACCTCAGTATAATAAAGGCCATGTGTTACAAACCAACACCCAATATAATTTCTTTTTCTTCCCATTCATTATTTGTATATAAAAATTTTATGAATTTTTGTATGTTGCTTTTATAACCTGCCACTTTGCTGTATTCACTTATTGTTTCAAATAACTTTTTGGTAGATTCTTTAGGGTTTTGTATGTATAATATGTCATCTGCATATAGTGATAGTTTCAATTCTTTTCTGAACTGGATTCGTTTTATTTCCTGTTGCTACTATTCTAGCTCAAACCTCTAATATTAATTAAACAGGAATTTGCTCCTGATGTTAAAGAGGCAGTTTTCAGTTTTTTTACCATTACGTATTATATTGGCTGTTGGTTTGTAATATATGATCTTGATTATATTGAGACAAGTTCTTTCTATTTCCATCCTATTTAGAGTTTTTACCATAATGGGTGCTAAATCTTATCAAATGCTTTTTCTGGTGTGGCCTCAGCACTGGGTAACTGGGTGCTTTCAGTAGTCAAGAGTTTTATAGAAAAATGAAAAGTGTCAACTCAGAAAAGGCATTTCGGAATCTGTGGCCACCTACAGAGCAGAGAGGCACAGTGTCAGGGGGTGTCCCTGCCTTCCCCAGCAGCAACTCTGAAATTAAGAATTATTAGTAGCTCTTTTGCTCCAACTGCTCAGCTCTGGTGACTCAATCTGAGCGTTACTGTGAGAACCTGAGCTCCCAAGAACACAGAACTGTCTGGACTAGGGAGAGGTGTCAGAGATGGGGCCACAGTTTCCGGACACCTGGCCCAGCAGGCAGAGGCCAGGCAAGTGGTCTTGTCTCCCCTTCAGGCAGTGAGTGCAGGTTCTGAAAAGAGAGTATGTCACCCCCAGATTTGGGGATCAGGGAACAGGTTTGGAGCCTGGAGGCACTGCTGGGCTAAGCCATGGTGCGATTCCTTTTCAGCTGTGGCTCTGGCTCGCCGCCCTCCGTGTCCTCGTCACTCGGGCAAAGTGGGCTGATGTTGCTCAGCACACAGAGGGTTGGGGCTTTGGCTGCAACTTGCGTTTTGCATACTGAACTCAGTGGCTGGAGCATAGAGTGAGCTTCACGAATGTCAGTTCCCTTGGTGGCCTTTCATGGAAACGGGTGTATGGTGGAACTGATCATGAAGACGAAGTTGAGCACTCAGGCATCAGCATGAGGGGCCCATGGTTCACTCCCCCAAGGTCAGGCCAGGCACAAGGTCAACTCGGTCAAGATATCTCTGGATGGGGAAATGGGGCTGATTTCACCAACTCTAACTTCCTGCACTCCACCCACGCCCTTCCCACCTTCTACTTCCCTTCCACTTTTCCTTCCATAGCTATAACTACCTTCCAAGTACCTGGACCGCTTTCTTGGCCTCTGACTCTATTCCGTCTGTGCCTGGCCTTAGATGTCTGTGCACAGCTGGAAGCCACACTTGCAGGTTCTGGCCTGAATGAGGAGAGGAACTCGCAGGAACAAGGTCAGAGGCCTGGAGAGGCCGACTTGACACTGATCCCCAATATTTCTTGACTATACTGGCTCCAACTAGCCCCAGCACCCAGGGTGTGGCTATGCATATGGGGAGGGGCCAAGAGCCCTGGTGGCCAAGTCTGGAAGCAGGGAAGGCCATTACTCCGTCTTTCAATAAACAGAGAACTGCTTCTGGGGGGATTTTCCCTGGAATGAGCAGTTTTTCTTGGTACCTTGGTGACTGCACTCCAGGTTGGTTCCTTGTACAAGTCCAGTGTGGTAATGAGTTGATGTGCCTCGCCGACACTAAGTGGTTTACTTTTAGCACAGGACTTTCCTAAATGCTGGTTTACTCTTAAAACAATACTGATAAATAAGTAGTCTCTGCTTATCTGTGGAGGATATGTTCTAAGACCTCCAGCTGATGCCTGCGGAAAACACAAATAAGACTGAACTCTCTCTATATTGCATTTTCTCTCATTCATATATACCTATGATAAAGTTAACTTATAAACTAGGCATAGTAAGAAATTAACAACAATAACTAATAATAAAATAGAACAATGATAAAATATACTAATACAGACTATGTGACTGTGGTCTCTCTCTCAATATATCGTTTTTTTTTTTTTAAGATTTATTTATCAGCGCAGCAGACCTCTCCTGTCTCCCTCGCTGCTTCCCTTAGCAGTATATTTCAGTTGATCTGCCTGTTCTGCTCCCCACTCTGTCTCTGGAGAATCCTCTCACCTCCACATACCTCTGGCCTACACCCCAGCTTGTATGCATAAATAAAAAAAATCTTAAAAAAAATATTTATTTATCTGTCCATACAAGAGCTGGGGTGTATGCCAGAGGTGAGGGTCAGGGGGAGGTAAGAGGGTTCACCAGAGACAGAGTGGGGAGCAGAATAGGCAGACCAGAAATACACTGCTGAGGGGAGAAGTAGGCGAGACAGTTGAGGTCTGCTGAGCCATGAGGGAAGCCCCCTGGCTGGGGGGTCTAACTCCTGCTGCAGTGGCTGAGGATAGCTTCATAGTGCTGAGACTTAACCCCTTGCACCACCAGGGAGGGGTTCAATATCTTACTGAACATATTTTTGGATACAGGTTGATACTATACTAATAGTATGCAGAGGAGAAAACAGAGGCACAGAGAAGTTAAGAACCATGACCAAGACCCTAGCTAGTAGACAATCATGTTCACTTTTGCACTTTAAATCCATGAACTCAGTAGATGCTTAATAAATGTTAATAATAAAATATCAACAGATATTGCCGGCGCAATTTCCCTTCCACCCCCCTTGCTCACTAGTGACTCTATTTTTGGGGTGGCTGTTGCAGATGGGTGGTGCAGGCACTGGGCTGGGCAAGGGGCTGTCCTTCTGTCCAGCACCCTCAGTTAGGGTGGCACTGTGCAGGGACTGGAACCCAGCACTGACCATGGATTTTTTTCCTAATATATATTTTTATTGTTATTTATTTCTTTTACATGTTGTATTCCCCTTGGGTAACCCACCACCAATTCACCCGTGATCCATCTCTGTGGTCCTTTGTGTTCTTTTCTACTCCATTTTGTGCCCTTATCCTTCCCCTCCCCCCACCCCCCCCAAGTGTCTCTCCTATTTGGTTTCCCTATAGTCCTGTTATAAGTGAAACCATTCGATATTTTTCTCTTTCTTTCTGGCTTGTTTCACTGAGTATGATCCCCTCTAATTCCATCCATGTCGCTGCAAATTGCATGTGTTTATCTTCTTTGAATGCGGAATAGTATTCCATTGTGTATATGTACCACATCTTCTTGATCCAGTCATCTATTTTTGGACATCTGGGTTGCTTCCAAACCTTTGCTATGTGAACAGTGCTGCAATGAACATACGGGTACATGTATCCTTTTGGATTAGTGTTAGAAATGCAGTGGAGGGCCTCCCTGGTGGCGCAGCGGTTGAGCGCTGCACTGTGGAGCTGTCGGCAGCGGCGATGCGAGTTCCACGCCCAGCCAGGGAGAATCCCACATGGTGCGGCAGACCTCTCCTGCCTCGCCCGCTGCTCCCCTCAGCAGTGTGTTTCTGATCTGCCTGTTCTGCTCCCCTCTCTGTCTCTGGTGAACCCTCTCGCTGCCCCACGCCTCTGGCCTGTACCCTAGCTTGTATGCATAAAAAATAAATCTTAAAAAAAAAAAAGAAAATGCAGTGGAACAAGGACAGTCTATTCAATAAATGGTGCTGGGAAAACTGGACAGCCACATGCAAAAAAATTAAGCTAGACTACTACCTCACGCCCTGCACAAAAACCAACTCAAAATGGATAAAAGACCTGGATGTAAGACCTGAAACCATAAAATTTATAGAAGAAAATATAGGCAAAACTCTACACGACATACATTTCAGCAAAATCTTTAACAACACATCCCCCAAAGCAAAGGAAGTGAAGGACAAGATAAACAGGTGGGATTACATCAAAATAAAAGCTTCTGTACAGCAAAAGATACATTAACCAAAACAAACAGACACCCTACCAACTGACCATGGATTTTAACCAAGCTTGTTGTGGGGAGAAGGGGTGGAGAGGGCCTCTCACCTGCCTCACCCACGAAGGCATTTTGCCTCTGGCCTCATTCATTCCACTTGGCAAGAATAGCAAAGACGTTAGCTTCTTGATGGAATGTGATAGTCTCACCACCCTCCCCCCAGAGGGAAATACTGGTTATAAAATGAAAATGATAAACAAACCCATCCTCTCTCTGCTGGCACTGACATTATGGATTAAACTGTTTTGTTGCTACATGCTGGGGAGTTCAGTATTGCTGGAGATGTTTGCCATCTTTGTATATTTTTATCTTCTGAGAATGTGGATGGCCAACCAATAATGGTTCCCATTCGCCTTCTAAGCCAACTCCCCCTCTGCACCCCAATACTGCCACCCCCTGCGCCATTACCTGTGCATTGTGCCCTGGCTCTGAGTTGGTGGGGTCTCCTCCCAAACGTTCCATGGGATTGTAATGAAGAACATGGGCTCTGGGACCACAGGGCTTAGGTTGGAATCTCAGGTCCAAGCAGAATGAACTGTGTATCAGGTCAAACTGGGTGCGTTAGAACAACAGCAATTTATTGTCTCATGGTTCTGGAGGCTGAATCCCCTATCAAGATGTGGATAGGCCCACGCTCCTCCTGGGGCTCTAGCAGAGACTTGTTTGACTTGTCTGGTTCCTGTTGTTGCCGGCAGTCATCAGGTCCCTCAACTGCAGCTGTGCCACTGCACGCACCTGTTTCTTGTGTGTCTGCACGTTGTCTTGCCCTGGTCTCTTTTTATTTTATTTATTTTATTTTTATTTATTTATTTATTTTAAAAGATTTATTTATTTATACATACAAGCTGGGTTACAGGTGAGAGGTGTGGGACGATGAGAGAGTTCACCAGAGACAGAGTGGGGAGCAGAACAGGCAGATCAGAAATACACTGCTGAGGGGAGCAGCGGGCGAGGCAGGAGAGGTCTGCTGTGCCATGTGGGATTCTCCCCGGCTGGGCATCGAATTCGCATTGCGGGCTGCCGACAGCTCCACAGACAGCTCCACAGCGCAGCGCTCAACCACTGCGCCACCAGGGAGGCCCATGGTCTCTTTTTATAAGGTCACCAATAACATTGGTTTAAGGCACACCCTGTAGACTATTTTAACTGGATTGCCTTTGTAAAGACCTGATGTGCAGCTAAGCTCACATTCTCGGGGTTAGGACTCCAACATCTTTTTGGCGGAAACACCTCAGCCCATAAGGATGTGTGCCATTGACTAGCTATTTTTATTCCGTGTCCCTCAGTTTCCTTACTTCCTTACATGATGAGGTGAGTCTTTATGTGAATCAAGTATTTGAAACAGTCAGGTGCTTAACACGTGAGAACAGCTAGTCCCCAAACCCTCTTCTCACAGTTGCAGAATGCAGGCTTTGAGAGGTTTAGACACTTGGTGAGGTTGTGAAGCTAGGTCCAGCAATGGCCCTAGGACAGGTCACCTCTGAGACCATCATTACATCCATGATGTGGCCCTGTGCAGCTGAGGAAGCTTATTGCCCCCAGAAAGCACAAAGCCTGACCTGGAAAACACTCTTTTAATCTGTGTTTGCAAAGCGTTATTGTCAAAGTAAGCAAAGTTCAATATTCTTTGAGGAATAGAGGCTTTAGCTCTTAGTCTTTCACTTGGGTGAAATTCCTACCATCTGTGGCTTCCTCATTTACAAATGGAGAGAGTGCCCTGGGGTGACCCTGAACCTCTTCCTATTCCAACAATCTGTGAGTCTATGGATCTCCAAGTACAAGAACAAAACACACAATGGCTTGACTAAACAAGTCCCAGCTAATAATATGTTTAGTTCCACTAGTATTTGGCCCACAGCAGCCAAAAAGCTTGGAGAGTTCTTTGGGGTTTAGCTGACTCCTTTGGTCTTTCAGATTCCAGAGAAGCTAAAGTTTGGGCTTGGGGAGCTTATGAGGTTCTAAGAAGAGTAATAGCTTGGTAGACTGAAACTTGGAGTATCTGGAAGCTTCCTCCCCAACTCTCAACTAGGTTTGTTATAAAGTCTGGGAATGGAATTCCTCTGAACCCCTTCCTGGGGATGACTTCTTGGGGTATAGTCCCAAGAGGGTTATTAAGGGGCGCGTGTCTGCCTGTGTGAAATCCCATGTTGTCTATTTGATCCCCTTTGTCATTGAGAGAGTGGCCAGCTTGACTACCAGGTCTCCACCCTCCTGAGGCATTGATGGGGGGGGGGGGGTTCCTTAGAGCATTTGGGTAGGGACTGTCTCTTTTCGATTCAAAAGTTGGAAGGAAGGCATGAACACATGATTTTGGTGAGAAACTATGTGCTTTCCTATTTGATTTTCAGTTATTATTTTGAGAAGCTTGAATTAGTGGGGAATATATATAAGCAGTTGTAAGACTGTCAAGTACACTCTGGGAATGGATCCAGGGGTTCTAAATAGAGACACCTAGAATACATTGATTTTGTTAACTATGCATTATCAACTTACAGTATGTGACTACTTTTCATGACTATGTAATATGTAATCGCTCTAATTTTTTTTTTTTTTTACTTAGCAACCCTTAATATAGATGGAATGAGGGCAAATTTTACCCTAGTTTTGTTACAAAAGTGTCAGCATTATTGACACCCTTATTTAACCTTATTTACTGGGTGAATGTAGTCAGAGCAAGACTGAGAAACCTCAGGGTGATAGGGTGATGAGCTGCAGGCTCTGTGGGTGAGAACAGTAATATCAAACACTGAGACCAAATCCAATGAAAACTGCTATTTAAATGACTCTACCCTATGGAGGGAATTGTCCTGTGCACAAGATCCAACTGTTGGTTATTGGCTTTCTAGCATTTTGCTGGTTATAAATTGACACCATTCATTTATGGTTTTCTTTCTTTTTTTTTTTTTTAAACTATTGTCAGTTCCTCCACTATGCTATGAATTATTAGGCCAGAACAATGCTGGGCTTGGAGCAGATGCTCAGCACATATTATTAAAGTGAATGAATGTATGAATGAGTGAATGGGTAGATGAACCTATACCTTGTTGTTTCCTGAGCCTTGTTAGTGTGGATCAAGCCAGATCCGCCTAGTTGACCTGATTGGATACTGGGAGTTGGACCCTGAAAGCTCAGCTGTTCTGTGACTCCCATTTTGATTGGGCCCAGCAACCTTTTGGCTCCACCTCTTATTTTCCTGTTAACTACTACTTGCTTTTTCTTTCTGTAGGAACCTAAAGGGGAGATTGTCTTTTTTGTGGTTTTTGCAGGAATGAAGGGGAGGTTTAGGAAGCAGGTTTAGGATTTGTTAGTTTGAATAATTTCAGTACACACTAAGGCACAGGGCTTAACCCTAGTTGCCTGATAACTGAGGCTGGGTGATCAGGACTGGGCATGGTGGCCCCAAGGAGGAGAGTCCCATGAAAGAGGGAGTCAGGATGTAAACTCTGGATTGGCTGGCTTACATTTGGGGAACATGCTTATAGCCAAGTCCCTTGCTGTCTCTAGGACTTCGCTAGCCTTGGGAGCGTTCATCAGGGCCTGAGATGTCAAACCATCAGAATACCACAATGGTTAGAGAAATGTTTGATACAGGGTGGTTCACAGAGAAGCGGGGAGTTGTTGGGCCTGAGCTGGGCAGACTTCACAATGATGTTCCCTGCATATCCATTTTAAAGACTCTTTCTTAAAAACATTGCCTAATCTATAAAATACGCATTGTTGTTATGGAGGAGAAAGGGAAATTTCCTCCAACCCTCTAAATTCTTCTCAGCTGGTCAAATGTTCAAATTAAAATTAGACAGATTAAGAGGGAAAAAAAAAAAACAAATTAGTTACATTTGTTTGGGGAATCTATCAATATATAGACACAAGGATTCCAGAGACAGTGGAGCAAAATGAGGGTATATAGCCTGTGCTGAAGAATGTGATAGGGACCTGGGACTTCAGGGAGAAGATAACATGATGAAGAGCAGAGGCTCTGTAATTAGATGCTTGCCCTGCATGTAGCTAAATTTCTTTAATAGAAAGGTTGTTTTGGTAGTGGTTCTAATTCTGGATAAGGCCCCCAAATTACATTTTGCTAGTTCATTAAGGATGTGATAGAAGGATCTAGATTGACTTCAGCTCAAATTCACAAGCCAAAGTGGCATATCTTGGGGAAACTACTTCTGAAGATTTTGGGGAGGCTAGTTCCAGCAGGGTGTTGCATTGGCCTCCTCAAGCCCTGAGGGTGGGGAGCGGAAGGAGGTGGGGCTAACTACCACCGTATTGGGTGAAGTGAGATGACGTGGTAGCCACATTGAATATTAAATGTAAAATGTGGAGTGTCAGCCCAGGACAGGATGTTAGTGATGAACTTTACTCAGGCCCTTGTTGCATCTGCAAAGCCATAGTAGCCAGGGTCCTGAGTCTGCTGTGACATGACTGTCTGCCCTGAGAACAATGAGTATTTTGAAGATGACAAATCAAAGTGAAAGTTGTGCAAGAAGTTTGCATGCCTGAGGGTCAACTTATTATGTGCACAGCAGGGTTTTATGTAATACGGCTCGCAGAGGAGAAGGCAACAAGTATATTTGGCGCACTGCAGGGTGATTCAGGGATCGTCACTGCTTTCAAGAAGCTGGAGGCACAGGTTTCATCTGAACACTGCCCAAAGTTCTGTATGTTACTGAGAAATGATTAGGAAGCAAAGCAAGATCTCACCACTCAAGGAAAGAACTGTGCAGAAATAGATATTATGGAATTTCGGGATGTGTTAGGGTGGGAGTTGGTTGGATTGTGGAAAGGCCATTTGATCCAAGACTTACAATCACAAAAGGCTGTGGCTGGTGACGTTGACGTTTTGTCTCCAAATGAGTTATGCATATGGTCACTGAGGGCTATGTGAAAAAAGCATTTATTTCCTAAGTGTAAAAATTTAAAATATAATCTGATACTTGTTATTGGTTTTGGCATGGGACTTTAATTTTTAATATGCTGAGAATTCTTTAGAATATTTTCAATATTTTTGCAGTGGTTGGTGTCTCCTTTGCTGGAACCCCACAGGTAATAGTCAGAAGCAAAAGGGATTTTACAGAGGTGATTAAGTTAAGGATTTTCGGATGGGGATATTTCCTGAATTATTTGGGTGGGTCCCATATAGTATTTATTGATTAAGCAGTAGTGTGGGAGGTTGGAGCGAAGAGTAGTGATTTATTAAAAAACAAAATAGTATTGGTCACTTCCCTAAGAGTCCTAGGGTGGAGATCAATTTCAAAACATATTTCTTTTTCATTGAAGTAACATTGCTTTTTAACATTATATAAAATTTGGTGTGCATCATTGAAAATCAACATGTGTATTCTACATTAAGTTCACCAGTAAAAATACAATTTATCCTTCATCATACAATTGTCCCCTTCATGCTGATTTACCTCCATCCCCCACCCCTTTGCTTCTGGAAACCACTAATGAGAAACCATTATTATAACCAACTTTATTAAGTTCTAAAATAAATTTTAAAATTCAACTCTTTGTAGTTTCTATTTCTAACAGGAGCCAGGGGGAGCAATAGGATATAGACCGGAACAGTTTGGGGTGGGTGGGTGGTGGGAGGCTGAGAGGAGGAAAACCAATGTTACTTCAATGAAAAAAAAATGTTTTAAAATTGATCCCCACCTAGGACTCTTAGGGAAGTGACTATACTATTTATTTTATTTTTTTTAATAAATCACTACTCTTAGCATGTGGTGGCTACCAGGAGGTGGCGAATGACCAAGGGTTGGCTCTGGTGTCAGTTACTGGTTGGGATTCAAAAATTGGCATTGCATGGTCCTTTTACCCTCTCTTCCTGCCATGTCTGGTGGAGTAAACCTGGCCTTGATGAGCCCTGCTCCGGGGGCTCCCTGGAACCTTCAGAAGGAACTTGGCATAGCCGGCACTTTGATTTTACTGCGTTGCGAAATATGCTGGACTTCTGAGTTCTAGAACTATAAGAGATCTAGTTGTGTTCTTTTAAGCCATTGTAACTGGTTATAGCAGCCATAGGAAACTGACACAGAACTGGAGTTCTGCTTTGGTTGGCGTGGTCTAAGCACAATGGCAGCTATTGCTGTTGAGTGTTATACAGCCCATGCACGTAATCAAGGCATGGTAACTTATGTCTGTGACTTTGGTGTGATTTGGGTTCTTCATTATTTGGACAAGACCATAAAGCAGTTGGGATTATTAGCAAGCAAAGGCTTTCTGCCTACCCTCAGTGGGGACACTCAAGCTGGTTCTCAGAGCTAAATAACGGCAGGGTGAATAACCATGACATTGTTTTTTTTTTTTAATATATATTTTTATTGTTGTTTATGTCTTTTACATTTTGTATTCCCCTTGGGTAGCCCACAACCAATTCACCCGTGATCCATCTCCATGGTCCCTTGTGTTCTTTTCTATTCCATTTTGTGCCCTTTTCCTTTCCTTCCTCC
>PVIJ01021216.1:0-19029 GCA_004024925.1 Scalopus aquaticus | reverse complement strand
GGGGAGGGGAGGATAAGGGCACAAAATGGAATAGAAAAGAATACAAGGGACCATGGAGATGGATCACGGGTGAATTGGTGGTGGGCTACCCAAGGGGAATACAAAATGTAAACGACATAAATAACAATAATAAAAAAAATTAAAAAAAAAGAAAGGAAGACAATTCCTGATAAAGCAAGCCTATGGTTAAATAAATTTGGGAAATGTTCAGTGATATGCCCTTTCTTAAAAACGTACAAAATATAATGATTTTTTAAAGCCTCTGAGGATAGAATCCTGCAGAAAGAACTGTATTTAATTTTGTTCAGATAATTACCAAATTCTTTACCACAGATCTATCATTTTACTGGAAATCATATTTCTAAACATTCTTTGGGAATTTCTGATGTATTGTGTATTTTTAATAAAAAAATTATATATTGGTCTTCATCTCATTTTCGGCACAGAGCCCCTGAAACCTTTGGCATTTCTTTTGTGATAAGAAGGTAACTTTTCGCATTACAACAAACCACCAACTACATCTGAGTTTACACTAATGAGATTAACTGTTGAGAGCATCTGAGATGGGGCCGGGTTGCCAAAGGGACTAACCATGTTGGTTGCATCTTTTCAGGGTTGGATATTTATACCTCTCTTTCCCAACCTTTAGGGAGATGATTGGTACTAGAGATTGAGTTCATTCACCAATGATTTATTCAACCATTCCTGTGTAAGACAATTGAAGCCTCTATAAAAACCCAAAAGGGCAGGGTTCAGAGAGCTTTCAGGTGGGGGAGAATGGTATGCCCAGAGAGGGCAAGAATGCTCGGTGCCCTTTCCCCACAAATCCCTATGAAGCTCTTCCATCTGGCTACTACTCAATGATAATTTTTATAATTAACTGGGAATCTAATAACTGAAGTTTTCCTTAATTCTGTCAGTTGCTTTAGCAAATTAATCAAATCCAAGGGACAGGTTATAGGAACCTCCAACTTATAGCTGGTCAATCAGCAGCACAGGTAATGACCAGTATGGGGGGCGGGCAGGTACAGTCTTGTAGTACTGAGCCCTTAAATGGTGGGATCTGACACAATCTCCAGATAGATACACTTAATGTAGTAGATGTGCTTGATATATGAAAAATCCACACAGCTGGTGTAAAAAATAAGGTAATGTTGTTGTGAAGTATTGAAAGTAGAGGAAACACCTACAAGAGTGTTTTCTTGGTCATATTTGGTTTAGAGCGTTGAATGCAAAAGCCCTCAATATGTTACTTGAGAGAAGCCACATGGTCTATAAATATCAATTGGGATTTCAGAAATTAATTTTTCTGTAGTTTGGTAGTTTCCATAAGGAATAGCTACCTGCTTCATGCTATTTCCCCTTTGATGCTAATACATCCTTTATTAACCAAAGAACTTTATGAGATGGATTAGAATTGAAAGATTTAGTTTTAAATATCTGGCATGTGAGACCAATGAAAAAGTCTTAGAGACATTCTGGAAAGTAAGCAATGATACTATCACCTCGTTCAAATAGAACTTTCATCATAGAACCCTGACAGGTTCCCTGAAAAAATGTTCAACATCACTTATAATCAAGGAAATGCAAATCAAAACCACTACGAGATACCACCTCACACCTGAGAGGATGGCACACATTAAAAATACAGGCAACAACAAATGCTGGAAAGGATGTGAAGAAAAAGGAACTCTTCTACACTGCTGGTGGGAATGTGAACTGATCCAACCACTCTGGAAAGCTGTATGGCGATTCCTCAAACTCCTAAACATGGAGCTCCCATACAACCCAGCAATACCACTTTTGGGAATTTACCCAAAGGACACAAAAACACTAATTCAAAAGGATACATGCACCCGTATGTTCATTGCGGCACTGTTACAATAGCAAAGGTATGGAAGCAACCCAGATGTCCAAAAATAGATGATTGGATCCAGAAGATGTGGTACATATACACAATGAAATACTATTCAGCATTCAAAGAAGATAAACACATGCAATTTGCAGCGACATGGATGGAATTAGAGGGGATCATACTCAGTGAAATAAGCCAGAAAGAAAGAGAAAAATATCGAATGGTTTCACTTATAACAGGACTATAAGGAAACCAAATAGGAGAGAGACACTCCGAGGGTGGGGGAGGAAGGGAGAGTAAGGGCACAAAATGGAGTAGAAAAGAATACAAGGGACCACGGAGATTGATCACAGGTGAATTGGTGGTGGGTTACCCAACGGGGATACAAAATGTAAAAGATATAAATAGCAATAAAAATATATACATTTAAAAAAAAAAGAACCCTGAGCTGGGGATCCCACATGTCTAAGCACACTTCTACAAAGAGGTGATCAAATAAAGGTGTGCTGACTCCAATGTATCTCTTCAGATGAGTCCTTTCCATCATGTCGGGGGGAACTAAGGTAGCTTAGCAAAGTCATTGTCATCAGGAGTCCATTAGCAAAATCCATTATCTGAGGTCATGGGGCATCAGAATGAAGGTGGTTGGATCCAAAAGAGGAACAGTGTGTAGCTGGATAGGAGTGGTGGGAGGACATGGAGTCTGGGAGGTTGCAACACAAATAGGAGTCCAGGGTCTTTAAAAGGAGAGAAGTGACATCCCATTGCTCCATTACTGATCTCTTGGGAAGCCTTACTTTGAGCACATGAGGATATTAGAATGACCATGTCAATGATCAGAATCAATGTATTATCAGTCATCTAATCCAGTTCGCTCATTTTAGTGATGAGGAAACTGCAACCAAAAGATTAAAAATAACATGTCCATGATCACACAGCTGTCTGGAGCACAGTCAGGCCCAGCACCCAGTCACAAGGCTTCCCATCTGCACCTTAGCTACCTAAAACAGGCCTCCTTCCCTATCAGAGTCATTTGATGAATGGAAACTTTGGGCACATTGAATGTGATTTCTCTTGGGGTCCTTTCATAGACCTAAGCCTCAATGTACCCCATGTATCAAGGGTGAGCTTTTTTTCCTAATTCTCTGTCTCAGGGGCAATGAGGGCTAATTCTTAGATATCAAGACAGATAACAGACTGTGAGGAAACTAAGACCCCTCACCTTACACTCAGCTAAATCCCAAAGCGTGAAGTCCATCCCATTGTCCTTGGGAGCCTCTGGGGTCTGCTCCTCCACTCAGTACACGGAGAGGTAAGAAGCAACTGTGAAGATGAAGGAGCCTCGTATGACTCCTGCTCCAGCATGGACATAGGCGAGTCCCTCAACCCCTCTGTCTTTCAGGCAATTACTTCTGCCAGAAGAAGAATCTAATTTATCTTTTTCTTTTGACGATCAGATGAGAAAACAACTGTGAATACACTTGATAAACTACAAAATGACCTCAAATGCAAAGGAGTTCTGTCATTTAAATCTCTTATTAAGGACATGTGTTCATGCATAGCATAAGTGATTTTAAAAAGCAGAGATGAATCGTGTTGGGAATGAAGGTATTAATGATATGCTTCAGAGCCAAAAGGTAGTAAAGAAAAAAAATGAACACAGTTAGAATGTTACATGCTCAACTAATTTTAATGAATTATTACATTTAAATAGATTTCATAACACTATTTCAATTTGGATTGGAAACTAAGTTGAGATGAAATGAAAATGTTTCAAAGGAAATAAAAAATAAGATGAAATAAAAATCAAAAATTTAAAGAGTGAGTGGTTCTTATTTTGATAGTCACTGACATTGACATGAAAGCTGAAGGTCTCTGACACCCTCCACCCCCACACCCCTCAGGAAGCCCCCTTTCACCCAGTTGCCTAGTGACTCATCCCCTCTCTTTAGAGCTTCTTATCCCCACAGATGACAGCCATCCGCAGGCTTCTCGAGGGCAACCACGAGATTCCTGAAACGTGATCTCCACTCACTGTTCTGAGGACAGTTGTTCACAGTGGAAAAAATCTCCCTGTGGTATTCAACCCGATTGGCAGCCTCTGCTGAGGAAGGGGGAAAATTTGCAAGGGATTTGGTGGCATGTGGCCCTCTGGCCCCACCTGCTCCCTCTCCTCCCGAAGGGAGGCAGCTGCCTGTCCTTAGAGCACACCATCTCCTGCCCATGAATTCAAAATCTGACTCTACTCCCAGGTGCTCTGCAGTCAAAAGCTGCCTGGAGAGGCTGCGTAGAAGACCCCAGCACAAGCGAGACATTCATTCTAGGCAAACAGCTGCCGCACAGAAACCTGAGAGAAGCCAGAGTGAGTTAGGCTAAGTTGCTGAACCCAACTAAATTCAAACTAAAAAAAAAAAAAAAAAAAAAAAAATTAAGATAAGCGATTCAACCTGATTTTTAAAATTTTTTTATTTGTTTTTATTTTTGGTAACCTTTTTCCTATTGAAGTAAGGTTAATTTACAACCCTGTGTATGATTTAGGGGTATAAGATCACACCTCTTCAGATGAAAGTTAACACACCACACCCACCAACAAAGCACTCACAGTCCTCCACCACAGCCTACTGGGACCCCACTTGTCCTCTGCTCACTGCCTTCTGGCAGCCTCAGTTCTGCAGATTTCTAGGTTTGTTTTGGTTGCCTTTTGCCTGTTCCTCTGTTTTGTTTCTCTGTATTTCACAGGTAAGTGAAACCATCTACTATTTGTCTTACTCATTTTTTATGATTTCGCTGAATATAATTTCCTCCAGTCCCATCCATGTTGTTGTAAATGGTAAGATTTCATCTCTTTCAACCAGTTTAGAAAACAGTGGGGAGGAGAAAGGACTTATATTTTTTACAATGCCTTTCCACACTGAAGTTTTTACACTAAAGACATAATTTCTAAAAATATTTTAAATAGAAAAAAGGGAATACCCAAGTCAAAACTAATGTAGGGTTTCCTACAACTAATGACTCAAAATAAAACAAAGATACAAGATATAAAAGCATTCACAGAACTATAGCATGATCTTTTCTCAATTTGAGGTACTGCCATTCATCCTGCCCTCTTTATGGCTTGAGCTATCTGACCCCCTGCATTACTGAATGACAATGTTCTACACAGGTCCCCCTAAGCTTCAGAAAAAAAATTGCTCCCATTTGCAGTTTGGTTAGGTGGCTATTACCAGGCCCTCACTCCTTCTTCATAACAAGGTTGCTTGTTAGAAAAGACTGGTGGAGGGGTAGGGAGTGATGAAGAGGGGAAACCTGCAAGTAGACTTGCATCTGAAGAGCATTGCAGTAATGTCCAGAATAATCTGATAGGAAATTCATAGGTTGAAATTAACAAGTTTAGAGTACCAGTTGGAGATTGTAACTATTCTGATATTCAGTAGAAAGGACTTAGCAAATATTAATCTTTTTCACAGCTACATAGTATTCCACAGCTTCTTCATCCATTCATCCGTTAAAGGGAAGTTAGATTGTTCCCATGACTTGGCAATTGTGGACAGTCCTGCTATATACATAGGAATAGATAAATCTCATATTAGAGTTTTCATATTTTTAGAATAAATCCTCATAAAGTGAAAGATAGATATTGGGTGATTTCACTCATCAGCGGAAGATAAAAAAACAAAGATAAACATACATATAGGCAAGATAAAAGTAGGAATAAATCTTGAACTCAGTGAAAGTATTTAGTGATTATCAGAGGGAAGGGTATAGGAGAGGCAGCAGAGGGGGTGTTGGCACAGATGGTTTGGTGGAGGGTGAGTGGAATATGTGCACATATGGAAGAGCAAAAATGTAGCTCCCTACTTCCGCAAAAATATAAATAAATATATAAACATAGATATAGTTCTTTATAAATATAACTATATAGTTAGGAGAAAGAAGAAAGAAATGTCAAAGCAAATGAGTTCCCAGAGAGACATAGCCATGCTAGAATCATAAAATGGTTTGATGAGTTTTAGTCCCACTGAAGCAATCTGATATGAGTTTTTGTCTATCACCCACTTCCATGGCCTCATGTACTATCTGTGTTCTGATGACTTGAATATTCTGAGCTGCTGACCTGAATTTCCAACTGCCAGCATAGTGTTTCCACTGACTCTTTCTCAGACACTCGAAACCCAGGGAGTCCAAACACGGAGCCCTTGATCTTCTGCCCAGAATCTCTTCCTCCTCCAGTGTTTTCTGTCTCCAGGAATAGAACAGCTATTCACACAGGCACTCATACTAGAAACTTTAGATTTTTCCCTGACACAGCTTAGTTTCCTATTTCTATTCAATCATCTAATCCCAGATTTAACCACTTATCTATCTCAAACCCACTCTCTTTCTCCATCCACACTACCACCCTAGTCCAGACTATGACTGTTTCTCCCTCACACTACCATAAGATCTTACTAAAGTGCCACTCAATATCTACCTTTATTCTCTCAACACATTTGTCCTAAGCCTCCAAAGTAATCTTTTAGCAATAGAAAACTGTCATTTTCTCCATAAAATAATCCAATAGCTTCCCAATAAATTTAGGAAGTTATAATGAGGCCTGGAGATTTTCTCTAATTTTGAATTTATTCAATAAATATTCACTGAAAACTGCTATGTGCCAGACAGTGTGGAAGCAGTAAAATATAATAGTGAATGAAACAGACAAAAACAGCTACCCTCACAAAGCCTATTGTCTACTGGGAGAGAGGGAAAATAGTAAGACAAGTAAGTAAAATGTAAAATAAATTGTGTTATATGATAAGGAGGAAAAATAAAAGAAGGAAAAGAAGAAATGTCAGGGTGTGAACTAAAACTTGCAATAAGGGGCCTCTCTGGTGGCACAAGGGCTTAAGTCTCAGTACTATGAAGTTGCCAGCTACTGCAGCAGGAGTTGGATCCCCAACCAGGGAGCTAACTCACATGCCACATGGCACAGCTAACCTCTCCTATCTCACCTGCTGCTCCTCTCAGCAGTGTATTTCAGTATATCTGCCTGTTCTGCTCCTCACTCTGTCTCCAGTGAATCCTCTCAACTCCCACCCTACACCCACACCTCTGGCCTACACCCCAATTCTTGTATACACTAATTTTTAAAAATCTTTAAAAACAAAACTTGCAATAGGCAAGTGAGGGAAGACTTCCAAGAAAGACATGAGAGAAGGAAAGAGGAAGCCCACAGACACCTCAGGTGAGAGAGCTCAGAGAGAGGCAGAAGGACAGCCAGTTCTGAGAGCTAAGAGAGGCAACATCAATACCTAGCGGCACTGCGGTAAAAAAGAAGGTGAGCTCACATCGGTGATGGCTGGGGATCAGGGAGGTGTTGCAGATTGTCGAAGACCTTCAAGTCATTAAAGGCACAATTCATTGACTCAGCCTAAGCTAGGAATAAGTGAAGGGTCATGAACAGAGGAGAGACTTACGAGCACCCACTAGGTACCGGCACCATTGTATTCCCCAAGGGTGAGAATTAAATCAGAAGTGAAAAGTCCCTGTTTCCATAACGGTTATATTTTGTTGGAGGAAGACAGGAAATATACAAGTAAATAATAAATGAATGGATGATTTTAGAGTGAGAAACACTAATAATGAAAGTAAAACAAGTCATGTGATGAAAGTGATACGGTGGCTTATCTTTAAGATGTTCAGGGAAGGCCATCCTGAGACAATGTTATAACAGCTGAAACCAAAAGGTTCAGAAGGAGATGGGCATGTGAATGTCCAGGGACAGAGGTTTCTATGTGAAGGAACAGCAAGTGCAATGAGCCAAGAGTGGGCACGAGAGGGAATTTTTTTTAAGATTTATTTATTTATGCATAGAAGAATTGGGGTGTAGGTCAGAGGTGTGGGGTGGTGAGAGGATTCACCAGAGACAGAGTAGGAGCAGAACAGGCAGACTGACTGAAATACACTGCTGAGGGGAGCAGTGGGCAAGGCAGGAGAGGTCTGCTATGCCACGCGGGAAGTTCCCTGACTGGGCATCAAACTGGTGCTGCAGTGGCTCTGGACAGCTTCATAATACTGAGACTTAACCCATTACACTACCAGGGAGGCACCAGGAGGGAATGTTTAAAGAATAGCAGGGAGGTCAGTGTGCCTGGAGATTGGTTCATGGTTGGTAGTAATGGGAGTGACATAAAAGAAGCCAGTAGAGTTCATGTAATTTCTGGATGTTATGGAGGTCATGTGAGGCTTTTAGATTTTATTTTAAATAAATGGAACTCTATTTCATAAAATAAAATAATTTCATTTGTGCTTTTTAAAATCATATGGCTTATTAGGTACAAATTTATCAAAGCAACAGTAGTGATGGCCAAGCAAGAAATGTTGTTGGCTAGGATTAGGGTGGTATGGGTTGGAGGAGACAGATATAGAATATATTTGGAAGGAAGGATTTGCTAAAAGATTGCATGTGGAGAGTGATGGAAAGGAGCAAGCAAAGAAAACACCTACCTGAACGGGGAGCCTGAGCTACTGAAAGTCATTTTCTAAAATGGGAAGAATGAGGAACAAATTAAAAGAGGCAACATTTGAGAGTAACAGCTTGGCCATGTTAGGAAGAAGTAAATCTGGAGTCATCTGTGTACAGACACTATGTAAAACCTTGGAGCTGTGTAGGATCCTCTCTGAAGGAGGCATTCTGATATTTACAGGCCAAGCAAAAGAGAAAAACTTGAAAAAAAAAAGATAACAGAAGATACAGCATGTACGTTGAATGCTGCTGCGATGCCAAAACAGGCGTAGAAAAAATGATAGTTGAACTTACAAAAGTCACTGATGACCTTGCAAGAGTAGTTTCACTACAGGCAGGAACAGAAATTCAATTCCCAAGGAAAAGAATGAATTAGAGGTGAAAGTGGATACAGAGAAAACTCTTGCAAGAAGTATTACTGTGGCCAGTTTTTGTTGTTGTTATTGGTGATGTTAGAACACGCTTGTATAACAATGAAAAATATCTAAGAGAGGGAAATTATTTCTCAACAAAGGGTATCATCTATCTGCTCTGATTGCAGCTATCCAAACTAATTCCACCTTCCCAAAGGTGCTTTCTAGTTGATTCTCTTACCTATCAGAACCATAGATTGTCCTCAGTCGCCAGAGAACTGTATAATAGATTGTCGATGTATCAACTCAATTGCATTAGCACAATTAGGAAAGAATTCCAAGCACAGGTATTAAAGTAATATACAGCTGGTGTTGCTGACTGGCTCACAAAACAAGCCTGTTTCTGGATTTGGGCAATGTCCCCCCCATAAATATCAAGAACGGATAATCCCTCAGAAACAGGAAATGTTTCTAACATATTTCAATATCCACAGCACCTAGTATAAAAATGGGCACATAGGAACTTCAGTAAAGGCTTATTGGATGGATAATGGAGTGGGAAATGGAGGAAGGGAGGGAGGGAGAGAGAGATAGGGAAAAAGAAGGGGAACAAGGAGTTATTTAAGAGGCGAGACTACTGCCCTAATCACATTTCTAATGACTTGTATGAGTCCCTATGTCTCCTTTCTTTAAAATTCTTCAGTAATAGGAAATAAACTAAAGCCTGGTTATAGTTCAAATTTATTAATAACACACACGTACTGGCCACAAAAATACACACAGATCACATATGGTATATGGCTCTCTCTTAGAGACAAAGGACTCCATTTAATTGGTCAAGGTTTTTATTTGAAATCTGCCAGGGAAGCAAATGAGAAGAAACAAATAGGATTGCTTTCTCTCAAATATAAAAAGACACGTATGCACACATAAAGAGCTACATAAGAAGCCCCTGAAGACCTAGAGAATGATGTTTTATTATTGACTTCACCCAGGGAAACGTCTTTAATGCTCTCTTGGGAACAGAGTCCAGCCCAGTGGTAGAACCACTCACCTGGATGGTGGAACTTGCCTGCCTCACTCTACTTAAGGGAACCCAAGGGAGAATAGAGCCCATCGATTTTTATCTCCAAGAGAGAACCTGGAATCCTGCAGCTTTGGGAGCCAGATAAAGAAACCAAAGGGAAATCTACCCCGACTGTAGCAGCTCCTGTTTCACTCCCTCCCCTAAACAGCCACTGGATCTGCTTCCACAAGCAATTTATGGCTCATGCAGCTGCTTTGACAACAGGTTTGGAGCTTCTTTGGTTTCAGTCATCAGCTCAGCCCCAAGCAGCTCTCCTAGATCTGTGGGGGTTTACGAGGTGTGCTACACGCCCCTCTCCACCATCCTGGGGGCAGCAAAAATTTTGCATGTGGGGAGGGGTACAATTAATAGATCTTCCTCTCCACGCTTGCCATCCAAACATCTTGGAGTACCAACTCTGACTTTCTGTAAGATCAGAAATAAGCTAGCAGGATGAATTTACACCATTCGGCACTATATATAGTGACCTTACACTATTTTGTTCTGCGACACAGATGTATGGAAATAGAAGAGGACCAGCTAAATTCCTTGCCTTAGAGCAAAGTGAAGATATTACTGATTCTTATACATTTATCTACAACATAAATTCTTTCTCTCTCTCTTTCTCTTTCTCTCAAAGGCATATCCAATATTGCACCATTAATTTTGAAAAACCTCCTTTCTTCACAAAATCCCTTGGCAGCTTTATCAAAACCCAGTTGTCCATACATACATAAGTGTTTATCTGGACTCCCTATTCTTTTATTTTAAAGCCAGTAGCACATTGTCTTGATTATTGGGGCTTTATAAATCTTAGTTATAGGCATGTTATAGGTATGTGATAGTGTCAGCAGTGTTAGATTCCCAACTTTGTTGGAGATCAAATTTGTTATGACTTGGTTCTTTAGAATTTTAAAATCCGGGGCCTCCCTGCTGGTGTAGGGGCCAAGTCTCGGTGCTATCACTGCTGTGTGCTGAGTTTAATCCCTCCAGGGAGCAAATCCACATGGCACAGCAGACCTCTCCTGTCTCGCCCACTGCTCCCCTCAGCAGTGTATTTCAGTCAATCCGACTGTTCTTCTCCCCACTCTGTCCCTGGTGAATCCTTTCACCTCCCACACCTCTGGCCTACACCCCAGTCTTGTTTACATAAATAAATAAAAATAAATCTTTAAAAAATAAAAAAATAGAATTTTAAAATCACCTTGTTCTTTTCTACTGGGATCTCCTTTGCTAACATTTTGTTTGGGATTAACTGACTATATAGATCAATTTGGGAAAAATTGATCTTAACAATAGTGAGTCTTCCATTCAGCACCAAGATCTATCTACCCATTTATTAGCAATTCTTTATTTTCCCTCAGCAAAGCTTTGTAATATTCAGTGAAATGCAGCTGCCTCAGTCTCCTGGGACTCTTACCTTCCATCTTCTCAACTCAGAGTCCGAAGCTTCACGTGTGCTCTGCCTCCCTGCAATGCATCGTGGTAACTGGCTCAAAGCAAGAGGCAGGTGAAAGCTTACAACTAACCTTGGGTGTTTCCATTTTTCAGCGATCACTGACAATTGTCTGATGTCAAGTTTCTTGAAATCTTTGTTTAATGTATTTTGTTTCAGCTTGGGTCCTTTTGGGTGTTTCAGGCAGGAGGGCAAGTGTGTTCCCTGTGATTCCCTCTTAACAGAAGTATATTCCCTACTAAAATTACTTCCTGTTTCCATGCTTTGCTCATGGTATTACCCCTATTTGGAGCTCCTGTTTTCCCTTTATTCATCTGGGAAACTCATCTGTCAAAACTAAATTCAAATATTAACTTCCCCAAGAAAATCTACATATATCCCAAGGTTGAATGATGCTTGCCCTCCTCTTGGTTACCATTTTGTTTCATATATGAGTCTGCTACTCCCCTATTACTACCTTATATTCAAACTCTCTTTTTATAAAACCATCTCACCTACTTGATTATAAGCCCTAAAAGAGAGAAAACAAGGCTTATTCATTTTTTATTCTCCGTGCCTGGTAAAGACCTTGGCACATACTCCATAAATATTTGTTGAACTGCATTTCTGAGACACAAATTATAAGAAATGGGAAAAAAAATTGACTTTCTTCCATTAGACAGGATAACTTCTAGGAGAACAGGAATGGGAATCTCTGAAAATAACAGTCAATCAAATCCACTATTAAATAATCAATGCAATCACTCAGTAGAGTAAGCTGCTTCTAGAAACTGAATTGCTGGGTCAAAGAGTATTTTTAAAATAGATAATTACTGCCAAATTACTCTAGACAAGAAACAATCAACCCACACTATCAATCATACAGAGAATTCCCACGTCTTCCCACCCTCATCATCACAAACAGGCACTTTTTTCAGTTTTGCCAATTGGATATGAGAAAAACCGTATCTTACTTTTAACTACTCATTTGTAAGGCTGCGTTTTAAATAAACCAAATGTTTATTTTATTTTTATTTTTAAACTGTGGCTTCTACTTTATGACAGTCCTGGTAACTCTCTGTTGTCCCACTCATACCCCAGACCACACCCCACCCATCTATGCTTGCCTCTGCCCTCTCCTTAATATCTAAGAAGGCGTTCCTTCCCCTTTTGCCTCCATCCCTAGGAATGGTATGATTTTGCTGGTACCTATATTGTTTGTGTTCCACCCTGGCCTCACCTCTATAAGGTAGTAAATTGTCTTTTAGTATAGTCATTAAACTCTTCTTGACTGATATCTTTGAGAAAGATTTCTGTTTTCTGTTGAGATCTGACTAATATAATAACCTTTGTCTATTTTTTGCATTGCAGTCATCACTATCATATTGGATTTGTAGAAGCTCTTTAAATATGATGGAGGGCCTCCCTGATGGCACAATGGGTTAAGCGCAGCACTATGAAGCTATCCAGAGCCACTGCAGCATGAGTTTGATACCTGGCCAGGGAGATTCCCACATGGCACGGCAGACCTCTCCTGCCTCGCCTGCTGCTCTCCTCAGCAGTGTGCTTCAGTCGATCTGCCTTTTCTGCTCCCTACTCTGTCTCCGGTGAATCTTCTCACCACTCTACATCTCTGGCCTGCACCCCCGCTTGTATGCATAAATAAATAAATCTTTAAAAATAAATAAGATGGCTATTTTACCTTTTTGCTGATAAATAAGTTGTAAATGTTTCCTTTCAAGGTTTTTTTTTTTAATTTCTCTAAAATATTTAAGATTTTTCCTTTTCTTCCCAAGGTTTAGCTTAATGGTTGCCACACTAAGTCTGAGATAAAAACATACCCTGACCTCATTCCAGATTTTATTAGAAAACTTCTTTATATATCATTCCTAATTCTTTTCCAGGGATCAGTCTAAGTATCTCCAGAAGTGAATATAAACTTGAGCTCCCAATCTTCTATTTAGTTTCCTGTGGAAGAATTCAGACATCGTCGTAAGTCTTCTAGCTATCTACAGTGTCCCTCTCTTGAATTGTGTACAGGCATAGGAAGAAATATTCTAACTTCCCTGAAAGACTACATTCCAGAATGACAGGGATCTTGTCTCTGTTCTACGACTGCATCCCCAGCTCTGAACAATAGTGCCTACCACAGATTCAATGTACCATTGATATTTGTTGATAATGAATGACAAAGGAGGAATAGTGTTTCCTCCATGCCACCTCTCCTCCAAATCACAGGTTGAGCTTCAAACATTTACTTAGTTCTTTTTTCTCACTCCCACATTAACCACAATCAAAATTCCAAAACATTCTTGCAGTGTAGTTAGAACAGGTTAATGATTGCCTTATCACAAAATTGCTGACAAGGGTGACCCATTTCAGAAACCACTCTAATTCCTCCGAGGAATATTCAGCTGTCCTGGACCCACCTTGTGGGCAACCTTGTGACTATTCAGAAGACCCTCTTTGAAATGCTGTGCTGCCCAGAATCCACTTATCTCCTCAGTGGCCTCTCCCCTTGCCTGTAGTTCCAGACTCTCCCTCAGAACTTGATCTTTCCTGAGCTAAATGCCAATAATATTCTTCCCTGGGAAGCTGAACTGCCATCTCACCAAACATTCCAGATACATGCTTAGAATTCTCTGTCCAGAAGAGATTTCAGAGTAAAGGCCTTTTGTAGTTTGGAGAAATCTTTTTTCTGTTTAACAGGTTTTTGTTGTAAACATTAACTAGGTAGTTTGCCTATCTTGGGCTTTGAGGCTAAGCAAGGGTAATGGGTGGGAGTGCTGGTTTCTGTGATGGCGAGAAGCCAGGCCATTGGCACTCACCATTCTCCTGACACCATGGTGAGGCCCACCCTCTCATTTCTCTTTCACGTGATCCCCAGGCGGCCTGATTATCTGTCTCAACTAGTCCATCAGATAGCTCGGAGAGGAGATTCCAGCTTTTGCTCTAGAAGAAAAATTAAAATATGTGCTTCACCCAGAATCATTACAAAAACAGTACTGGCCAGTCCTGGCCTTTTGTGGGAACAGGGAGGGCCCAGGAGGTGGTAAAACAGTTGATAGCTAAGAAGGAAAAGGTTTCACCAGTTGCCGCTCAAAAAGAGCTAAGGTTTTTATATGTAACCTGAGTTTTTACTAGATTCTCTTGTACATTGGAATGTGGTACAAATGTGTCATTAACCTAAATGTCAGGCCACTTGCCCTTATTGACATGCTGTTTCCTACAATTCTCTCCGAATATGTCAGTTTCTGAGATTTTTTTCTTTATTCCCCAATAAGCACCAAAGACATCTCTGCTAGGTAATTCTGATAATCCCTTGGGTTTGGCAGAACAAAAAATGGCTACTATGTGTATAATATAATTAAATATCCACTATGATTAAACTTTTCTCCAAATTTTTTATCCATTTCCCTACATTAAATATTAATGAAAGAATTAAACACATAGATAAAAATATAAACACACACTTACATGGACAGTTAATTTATGACAAAGGAGCCAAAACTGTGTATAATGGAGAAAGGCTCTTGAACAAGTGGTGTTGGTTAGAAAAACTGAACGTCACATGTAAAAGAATAACTCTAGACTACTATCTCACACTATAATCAAAAATTAACCCAAAATGAATTAAAGTTTGGATAAAGGTCTGAAACCATAAAATACATAGAAGAAAATGGGCAAAACACTCTACAGTATTGGCTCCCATAATGACTTTGAGACCTGAATTCCAATGGCAAGGGAAACAAAAGCAAAAATAAGAATAAAAAATGAGACTACATTATTTAAATCTTCTGCACAGCAAAAGAAAGTGTCGGTGAAATGAGAAGATAGCCTACTGAACAGGAGAAAACAGTTACACATCTTACACTCAACAAGAGGCTAATACCCACGATCTACAAAGAATTCATACAACTCAATTAAAAGAAAACAAATAACACAATCAAAAAATGAACAGAAGAGCTAAATAGTCACTTCTCCAAAGAAAACATTCAGATGGCCAACAGGACATGAAAAAGTGCTCATTACCACTTATAAGGGAAATGCAAATAAAAGCACAATTAGATACCACCTCATATCTGTAAGAATGTCCCATATAAAAAATACCAGCAACAAGTGTTGGTGAAGATATGGAGAAAAAGAAACCTTCATTACTATTGGTGGGACTGTAAACTGGTCCAATCCCAATGGAAAACAGTATGGAGTTTCCTAAGATTAAAAGTACAGCTACCATACAATCCAGCAATTCTACTTCTAGAGTATGTACCAGGAGAATGCAAAAACACTAGTTTGAAGAGATATATGCACCCCCATGTTCATTGCAGCATTATTTACAATAGCCAAGTTATGAAAACAATATAAGTGCCCCAAAATATAATTCATTTATTTCCATAATCTCCCAGATGAAATTAGTAATATTTCACTCCATTATTTAAAAAGAAAGTTTAATTCAAAATTATGGACTCCAATTTGATGTCTTGAATAATGTAGATTTTTAACTGTAGTTTAAAATCATAAAAAGTAGTCACTTGGACTTTCCCTTCAGTTTGGATCTCTGTTTGTACACTTTTGTACCCTTAGACATTTTCTAAGGCTACAACTTAGAAAATGTAGTGCAACTTATTTCACCGTTTTATAGCAAGTAGTCTTAATTCTATATAATTTGTGATTCGCCAATTTCCTGGGTTCCAAGGATGACCGATACTTTCCTTGCTCCCTCCATACTATGATTGTGTATGTCTTTAACTTGAATGATATTAGCCCAGCATACTAGGAAACAGCCACTTTGTTCTTCAACATTTGTTTGTCCCAACCCCAACTCAAGTAAACACTCTTCCATTACAGGTCTGAAAACTGGAGTAAGCAATGACCTTCTAAATGGTACTCTATTGGTGTTCTAGTTAGTGCAAAGATATAGAAAGTTCTAGGGGAACCACTTTCCAGACCCCTGGCTCCCATATAAACTGTCTGCTAAAAATCATCTCTTCTTACTATTTCAATATAATTCTCCTTTCTATGTCTCCTTTCATAGACCAACTTCTTCCACTTTGATTCCTCCTGATTCTTCCTAGGGTACATTTTCTCAAGGTGTAAAAACCCTATGGGGTGACAAAGGGACAATTTGAAATTTGGCATCTGCAAAACCTGCTCCAATCAAGGTCTAGAACAATAAGTAACAACTACCTATCTTACTCTTCTTTAATACATTTATGGTATTGCCAAGTATGGCATTAGAAATGAGTATTTGAATCAATATGGGGATATTTTTAATTTAGATATATAGTAGTCAAATGGTAATGCCAATTGTAATTTAATGAATGACTCTGTGACTCTGATCCCCTATTTTCAAAGATCACACTGCTCCTGCTGGAAATCTTTGAGAATAGAGACTTACAACACAATGAAACTATCCTGTAATATCTCTTATTTTCAGACATCCAGATAAAATTATTGCTTTTATATTAAGAGTATTGGAAAAATTATAAACAACTGTATCATTTCTGTGGCTCATCAAAGTTGACCTTGAATAACCTATTACAAATTAGCATTGTTCGTGGCAAGATATGGAAAGTGTTACAGGATTATAGAAAAAGTTAAAACTTTGGTGCACCTTTGATGGCTTACAAAGTTGACAGCATTGTTACTAGCTAGATGCCAAGATTGTCATTCATTAACTCAATGATTAATTCAGTCCTTACACTGGTAAGTACCTGCCATGCTCCAAGCATTGTTCAGGGTAGTTAGGATACATTAGTAACAAAACAAAGACTTTTTCCTCTTGGGGCTTCTATTTTATGTAACATATTTTACTCTGCCCCCACCCCCATTTAGTGACTTGTATTCTTTATTCTTAAGGTTTGCATTTTTTATTGATAGCAATTAAAAATCCTTTCCCAAAAAATCAGTATTGTATTACATAAAGGGAGGTAATATGTTTACAAAGCACAGATTTTGATTTGCAAATAATTTAGAAATGAAAATGTATTAAGACACTAATAATAGAGGAGAAACCAAAAGAATCATTTGTGCTGAAAAAAGTAAAATGCCAGCAGCATATTGAAGAGTGCAGGGGATTGAAAATAGAGCACAAGCACAAACTCCATCATCAGGTGACAAGGGAATCACCATTCCCTTGCAAGGAAATCAGGTGAAGTATGACTCATATATAAACCCTGTAAATTATTTTACAATGAGGTGCTCTAAGTTCTTAAAAATGCATTATACACTTAGGTGATAAAAGAGAGTCACTTCTGAATCAACTGTAAAATAATGGACTTGCATTTTTGCCTCATAGTTTCTGTGGGTCTGAAATCCAAGCACAACTTAGCTGATCTTTTGCTTCATGGTGATGAAGCTGCAAAGTGTTGGCACAGGGTCTATGCTCTCATCTGAAGGCTCAACCGGGAAATGAGTCAATTCTGAGTACCTTCAGCAGTTGCTAACAGCATTTATTTCCTTGCAGGTTGTTGGACAGAGGGTCTCCATTCCTATCTGGCTGCTGACTGGAGATCCCTCAGTTTCTTGCCCCAGGAGTTTCTCTTACTTGACAGCTTGTATCAACAAAGTGTGTATATCAAGAAGGTAATCAAGAAAATCTGCTAGCAAGATAGAAGTCAAAATTTTATATAGTCTAATAACAGAAGTGTCATCTCCTCAATCTTGCTCAATCCTACCAGAAGCAAGTTACTAAAAGAAAAGGATTGTGCAAAGTCATGGTTACCTGGAGGTGAAGACCACTGGGGGCCATGTTAGAGGCTGGCTATATAAAGGGGAGGGGAATTGAGGGTGCTAAGCCAAGGAATGTGGATAACGGTTTTTAAATTTAGAAAATAAATATGTCAAGGTCTACAAAGGATCTCAGATTTTACCCTACCTAAAAATCTAGCTTGGATGTTGGCAGAAAACATGAAACTTCTGTGTCGCCGACCCAGACCTGGAGTGTCACATAACTTGTTACTCCAGGTACAGAAGGAAGCTTGAATGTGATGCCATTTGCATTGGATTCTGTGTCCTCCAAGTCCCATTGGAGCAACGCAAGTAAATGAATGGACTTAGATAGAAGCTGTGTCCTCTGGGTTTTGTATCACTCTGAGCATGAGGAATTCAACATTTTTATAGCAAACAGAGCAGGCCAGTTTTGGGAGTAAAAATATTACCTCATCTCAAGGCTGCTCATGTCCTGAGAAATGGCTGAATAAAGAACAGCCTGTACCTGGCATCCCTGGCATACCCAGCAAGATTGTGCAAGGGCATTTAAGGCCCATGGTGCATTGCCTTTCCCAACAGAATACTCTCACAATTTGATAACAAGATCTGCAAGTCATCTAGTTCCCATTTTTTAGCTTTCAGCAAAATTGAAGAAGGTCATCCCTTTGTAAGTGACAACTTATTAGTGATAATTTTGGTAATAAAATATTATATGATTGTTGGCACAAAATTCAGATGTGGATCAAAGATTTCTTTAAGTTGGCATTGTAAATTCTTCCCATTGCCATTTTCTTATGTACGTGAACAAGTACACCCAATGGTAATGTCTATAAAAGGGAACAGTAGAAGAGCTGATGCCGAACCTCCATCCTAACAATTAATACTGCCTATCAATGGATGTAGAAATTCATGGAAAATTTTTCAAAACTCTAACAATTTCATAGTAGATATATTTCCAATAAATGTTCATTTTTATGTTTAGTGATTATTATTTGCCATAGAATTTTGCTAATTTGAATAGCTCTGACCTAGTAATAATTGTAATGACAATCCAATCCAAAAGAAAAAAATTTAACCTCAGTTCTGTAGTGACAGGAAATTAAG
>PVIJ01021215.1:0-19031 GCA_004024925.1 Scalopus aquaticus | reverse complement strand
GTTAACTGCTGAGCTGTGGAGCTGTCGGCAGCGGCGACGCGAGTTCGATGCCCGGCCAGGGAGAATCCCACATGGCGCAGCAGACCTCTCCTGCCTCGCTCGCTGCTCCCCTCAGCAGTGTATTTCTGATCTGCCTGTTCTGCTCCCCACTCTGACTCTGGTGAACCCTCTCGCCACCCCACGCCTCTGGCCTGTACCCCAGCTTGTATGTATAAATAAAAAATAAATCTTTTTAAAAAAATCTTTAAAAAAAAACCTGTGCAGACGTTTTCCACTCAATCTGCTAGGTTTCAGTGTTATTCATGAAAATTCTATAGTCATTTAAAAACTTTTAGCATCTCTCTTTTTTCTTGATGTTCTGAAATTTTGTGAGGATGTAGTAGATATAGGCAATTTTCCACTCATTATCTTGAGCACACAATAAACCCTTTCAGAATAAAGACATGCCTTCCTTTCAGTTCTGGAAATTGTCTTTTTTTTTAAATCATTATTTCCTGGGACTCCCAATAACAGTAGATCCTTCTGATTGATCCTCTGGGTTTGTTTTTCTTTCTCTCTGATTTCCATCAATTTATCTTTTCATTGAATAGATAATTTTCCCCAAAATCGATTTTAATCTTTCTACTGAACATTTTATTTTTGTAACTACATTTTTAGTCTCTGAGAAACATTTATTTTTCTGATTGTTCCTTTTTCATATAGCATCCAGTTCTTACTTTATGGGTGTCTTGTCTTCTTGAATCTCTTTAAGTCTATTAGATGGTTTTCTTTGGTTCTTTTTTTTTTTTTTTAAGATTTATTTATTTGTGGGCCTCCCTGGTGGCGCAATGGGTTGGGCACAGCACTGTGATGCTATCCAGAGCCACTGCAGCAGGAGTTTGATACCCAGGCAGGGAGATTCCCACATGGTGCGGCAGACCTCTCCTGCTTCACCCGCTGCTCCCCTCAGCAGTGTATTTTGGTTGATCTGCCTGTTCTGCTCCCCACTCTGTCTCTGGTGAATCCTCTTACTACCCCATGCCTCTGGCCTGTACCACAGCTTGTATGCATAAAAAAATAAATATTTTCAAAAAGATTTATTTATTTGTGAATACAAGATCTGGGGTGTAAACCAGAGGTGCAAGGGAAGGTGGGGTGAGAGGATTCACCAGAGACAGAGTGGGGAGCAGAACAGTGGATCTACTGAAATATACTGCTAAAAGGAGAAGCAGGCAAGACAGGAGAGGTCTGCTGTGCCATGTGGGTCAGCAACCTGGCCAGGGATCGAACTTGTGTTGCAGTGGCTGCAGATAGCTTGATAGTGCTGAGACTTTAACCTCTGAGCCACCAGACAGGCCCTCTCTCACTTTCTTGCCTGCCGAACAAGGATATTGCTTCTCCTCGACAGCCTAAATGAACAGCCTTGGCTATCACTCCCTTCTCCCATTTTGACTCTACTTATTTTTTATTCTTTACTTTTATTTCAGTGGCATCTGAGGAGGAATTAGAGACAAAGGCATGGCCTAGAATCAGAAATCCTGTTTTATTTTCTAGTTGTTCCAGTATCTAGCACCCAGGTTGATAGTAGACGTGGCTCATTCATCAAGCTCAGTGGCGCTGAAGAGCTATTTACTAAAACATCAAGGTTATGTCACAAACACAGGACTTGCGTGTTTAATCTCAGAGGTCTGACTTCAAGGGTCTTGGCCTCAGCGGTGAGGAGGGGCCTGGTAAATGGAGAAAGAAAACCAGTATTAAATAACAAAAATCTAACTGAGCTAATTTTAAAGATCTAATTAGCCTAGTATGAAAAGAATTGTGAATCAGGCAGCCTTCCATTTAACAAGCAGAAGACAGCACCAGAAAGCTGTACAAAATGAAAGGTTTTTAAAGGCAGAAAGGGGCAACATAAGGGAAGAGAGAATACTTTCAGGCTTAGGTAACCTACCTATGGGAAAAGGTGTGGTAGATTATCTCATCTTCTCTTGGAAACTGGGAAAAGTTACTTCACTATGCAGGAAATTCAATACTGACCAGCTAGGGCTACATTCCTGGAGAGGCTGAAACCTCAGGGAGTTTGAAACCACAGCTAGGTTAAGTATTAAGTCTTGGTGGGCTTAGCCTGTTTGGGGCCTGTCCTTTTCTTTCTAACCCCAAGTACTTCAAGAAAGAACCAGCATTATGTTCACCCGGGTCAGGATTTTTCAGCCGGAGAGCTCTCTGGTCACCTGAAGAAGGAAGCTTATGGCAAAAACAGACTGCAGTGGCTAAAAGTTCAAGATCTTACTCAGCTCCAGGCTGGTGGGAAGCACCAGCCTCTCAGGATTGCACACAAACTCTCCTCAGGTTTTTTGCAATTCATCACCTGGCTCGGTGTAGGGTAAATGAAGGAGGCATCAGGTTTTTCCACCCTACTGCCGCTGGACTTGATGATGGGCACCTGCGGGCCAGCACGTGTGCCTCGTGGTAGCGTGCGCGAGCGTGAGTGGCGCGCCTGGGCCTGACGAGACACTATATAAGGGTGGCGTCACAGGCGCGAGGAGCTTGAGCTCCAGGCTGGAGCGCGAGGCAGCGGCGGAGAACAGACCTTGAGAGCAGAGGACCGTGTGGCGGAGACTTAGGGAGAGCCGTGGAGTACAGAGAAGGACGGCACCACAACATCTAATAAAAAGAGTCTGCTTGAACTGATGATGACCCTACCCGGTCTGGGATGGTTGCAGAATACTCAGACAACAGCCTCTTGTACCAATTTGCATCTCACTTGTCTTTCCTTGACTTTTTCTAATTCTTGCCCAATAACCTCGGAAAATCCTTTTCCATTCCATCATTCCTTCTTTCATATCATCTGTGTGCAGCCACATAAACCTAACCATAGCTATTAAACACAGAATAATGCCAACTAAATTCTTGCATCAGGGGAAAAATGTAGATTACAAATTTGAAGTAAAATGAAATTAAAGTCATTAAGCTATAGAGATCCTGAAAATGATCAGTATTCCTTCCGGATTTTCCACCAAAGTCCTTTACGCTCCTTCTGCCTTCCTATATTAAATATAGGAAGACCCTCGAGGGCCTCCCTGGTGGCACAGTGGTTAAGCGCTGCACTGTGGAGCTGTCCGCAGCAGTGATGCGAGTTCGACCCCTGGCCGGGAGATTCCCACATGGCGCAGCAGGCCTCTCCTGCCTCACCCGCTGCTCCCCTCAGCAGTGTGTTTCAGTCAATCTGCTTGTGCTGCTCCCCACTCTGTCTCTGGTGAACCCTCTCACTATCCTATGCTTCTGGCCTGTACCCCAGCTTGTATGTATAAATAAATCAATCTTTAAAAAAAAAATGTCGGTCCTCCCTGGTGGCGCAGCAGTTGAGTGCTGCGCTGTGGAGCTGTCTGCAGCGCGGATGCGAGTTCGAGTTCAATGCCCAGCCGGGGAGAATCCCACATGGTGGGGCAGACCTCTCCTGCCTCGCCTGCTGCTCCCCTCAGCAGTGTATTTCTGATCTGCCTGTTCTGCTCCCCACTCTGTCTCTTGTGAACCTTCTCACCGCCCCACGCCTCTGGCCTGTACCCCAGCTTGTATGCAAAAATAAATAAATCTTTAAAAAAAAAAGTCACCCTCTAGAAGCTCCAATGAAGCATTTGCCCAGTCAACCATTTGCTCAAGAGTGTCCCTGTTTGCAGACATTATGTTAGGCACTGAATATGGAGAAGACATATGTGGTCCCTGTCCCCTTGGAGCTTTCAGTTTAACCAACCAATAAATGCAGGTTTGATGGAGGAGATAGAACTTAAAAAAGAAGGAATCACAAAACTAGAACCTGAATCACACAAGGAGGAAGGCTGGAAGGAATCAGCATGGCCATTAACCCAGTGATAACCAAAACTCCTTAGGAACCAGTGCCTGAGGCTGAGCGAAAGGTGAAGATTTGGAGATTGAGCCCATTGTGGAATCTTTGGTTCTCTTTCCAATCCTGGATGGTTATTCAGGATCAGCAGCAAACAAACCACTCCCGGAGGGAATGAGCCCCTCCCAACTGAAAGAGGACTATATCAGGGCAGTCCCTGCAGTGGCTCGGGCAGCAGCTGTCCCGCCCACCTGTGCCTATGCAGGGGTCCTTTCCACCAACTCCATCCCTCTGCAGGGCAGTGGCCTTCCTGCCTGCCCGTGACCTGTACCATGCCAGGGCTTCTCTTCACTGACCTCCCTCAGCAGAGGCGGCTCTCCTCAGGGCTGCCTGCCTGCCTGCAACCATGCAGGCCTCTCTCTTAGCAAACCTGTCCCTTTCGGTGCAGCTCTTCCTGCCTACTTGTGTCTATGCAAGCGTCCCTTATTCTTCTGTCCCTTTCCCTAATAAACTTGTCCTTTAAATATCACTAAGTCTCTGTCTCGTGGAGAAACTCGCTGTATGCTGCTGAAAGGGAGCTCTGGTGAAACCTTTCCCAAAGTAAACCCAAGAACCCAGCTCTCAAATCTATCAACCCCCAAAAATGACATCAGGTTGACACCTGAAACCATGTCCCCTCACACAGCTTCTATCTAAACATGACTCTTCCACTCTCTTCACTGGCAGAGCTAGTATTCCAAGACACTTTTATCCAGGAAGATGAAGCTGCAAATTAACCTTATTGTTTATTCCAGGAACTTACTGAAAAATCCATCAAGTCTTCAATAGAATGCATCAACTGACAGTTTGTACCCTAAGACTATTTGAATCCCCACCTCAAAATCATGCTATGTTCATTCTAAATGATTATTTCTTGACCCGTTAAATTAAAAAAATCCAGCCGAGTTAATTCTCAGGATCTCATTGGTTTTATTGAAAAACTCATGAATCAGGCAGCATCCATCTAGCGAGCAGAAAGATGCTCAGAAAAACTTGCAAAAATGAAAGGCAGAAAGAGGACAAGATAAGGGAAAGGGGAATAACTTCAGACTTAGGTAATTTACTGATAGGGTATAGGAAAAGTTACTTCATTGGTGCTGACCAAAGAATTCCATACTGACCAGATAAGACTATATTCCTGGGGGAGGTTGAAACCAGTTAGTTCATATACTAGGTCTTGTGAGCTTAGCACAAGGGCCTTTATTCCAAAACTGTCATTCTCTGTAAAACAGCTCTTACTCAACTTGAATCAAGCCCTACTCCTACCCCAGCATTGAAAGACCTGCCTTAAACCAGACTTCAAAGTCTCAATACATGGCATGGCCCTTCTTATCTCCCTGTGAGGCATTTTCAGACGTTAAGGGGTAAGCAATAAATTCCGCTTGCTTCTTATCAACAGGATGTTCTAGTGGTATTTGGGTATTTGTTAGCATTTGACAGGTGCTGGGAAAACAGTAGTGGATGGTGTCTTCACAGAGTTTACATTCTTGAGACAGACAATAGGCAGATAAGCCAGGAATGTGATTATATATTCTACAATGTAGCTGGTAATACAGTAGCCAAATACATCATTACAAATTGTGACCACTAAGAAAGAAATAAAGGGCACCAGAACAGAGAATAAGGGCAGTGGGGGGTCCTAATTGGCAACCACGTTCTGGAAAACTCTCTTTGAAGTGACTTAAGCTGGGGTGGGGTTGTTCTGAATGTTGCAAGTAACAGGAAATAAGAGCTGTGGAGACCCTGAAGCAAGAGAACAGTCCAGCAGATTCCACCACAGAAAAGAAACCTCCCAAGACTGGAGTGGGGGGCTGAGAGGGCTGAGCAGAGGCAGTAGCTGGAGGCCCTGCCCTTAGTACAACTTTTCCCCCTTTTAATTATTACTTTTGCAGCAAGATAGTTTTCCAATACTATTCACTGCAAATGTGCAAGTGAATATTACAGGATAAAGTTCTGAGGGTCTTACTGTTTACAAAAGTGTCTCCCTGGCAAAAGGTCCAGCTTTTACCTAATTCATTTGAGGGGCTGGATTGGGTCCACCTGAGGGGGACTGCGGTTTCCAGAGGAGCGGATTTGGGGAACACCCTGAGGGGGTGTGTTTGGCACATGGCCAGGAGAGATCTGCCCGGTCCAGCTGCAGGACGCCCAAGTTTAAATCAACTACCAAAGGACTTGCTAAAAACAGTGAAAGCATGACCCCAGGCCGGTGATGTTCTGGGGTTCTTCCAGTTTCTTGCAGGAAAGCGTGAACAGCTGAAAAAACCCCAATGTTGAATGAGGGAGGGAATAAGAGCAGTCTGGCGGTGGGTTACTGGTTCAGAGGCTACATGTTAATTCCGTGTAAGTCACTCAGAGTTTTCCAGATCACCTACAGGACTAGACCTGTAGGAATTCCCGCGATCTCACCGTTTCATCACCCGCACACAGGCCTGGGTGGAGTTTCTGCTCATTTGTGTTGTCGCTCCCTCTCTCGAGCCCTCCGCTCGGACAACCCTCAGCTCCACCCGGATCTCGGCCGGCTTCAAGTTCACACATACATCGCCGGCTTTTACCCGCCCGGGCGGTGCGTGCTCTCCGCCCGAAATCGCCCAGCGTGCCGAAGCCGCGCGGCGTACAGCGGCTGGTGCACCCGGCTCGGACTCGGAGTTTAATCACACAAACAGTGTCCGGCTTCCTGTCCTCATCCCCCTCCCGCCGCGTTTCCCTTGCCCCTCCCTCTCCCCAGCCCGCTCCGCCCGGCCGTCCCCCTCCCCCGATCCCTCGGGTCTCGGGATGGGGGGGCGGTGAGGCAGGCACAGCCCCCCGCCCCCATGGCCGCCCGTCGGAGCCAGAGGCGGAGGGGGCGCCGGGGGGAGCCGGGCACCGCCCTGCTGGCCCCGCTCGTGCTGGGCCTGGGCCTGGCGCTGGCCTGTCTTGGCCTCTTGCTGGCTGTGGTCAGCCTGGGGAACCGGGCATCGCTGTCTGCCCAGGTGAGGCCCTGCTGCACACCCCACCCTGGGCAGCTGAGGAGCAGAGTCTGCTGAGCCGCTGATGGGCCGGGTGGGCTGAGGGCAAGGGCCCAGGAAGATGGGTGGAGGGTGAGAAGTCAGGTGGAGAAGGACTGGGTGACGCTGCCTCCTTCCCAGCAGGCGCCTTCCCAGGGGGAGCTGGTGGCAGAGGAGGACCAGGACCTGCTGGTGAGTGGGTGTGGGTGCTGTCTGCAGGTTGCTGGGCATGGGAGGTGTGTGTGAGCTGAGGATGCAGGTCTGCTCTGCCTGTGCCAGCTGTATGTGGGTTGCGTGTGCGCACCAGCCCTGCATAGGTTTGTGTGAGACAGACAGTGACATCTGTGTGTGAGGGCTTCATGTCACCTGAGCACAAACTGTTTATTTATTGGCTGTGGGCGAGACTGGAATATGAGCTTCCCAGCCTGCCACGGTAGAGGGATGCTGGTTGTGTGTGCAGGGCGTGTACCCATTATGCATGCTCACTGGTATGGGCATGCCCAGTGTGCCATCTGAGCATAGGGTCTGAGCTGGTTCTGTGTGTATTGGGGAATGATGGGAGGTGTGTGTGTGTGAAGATGGGGCTGGGTTCCAGGAGGGAGTGAAGACTGGGGCCTGTCCCCAGGACCTTGCCTCCTCCCCTTGGTCCCAGACACACTTGGCTGAGGCACTCAGTCCCTCCCTAAGAGATCTGTGCTAGTTGCTGACTGGTGCCTGTCCTGACACCCCCTGTCAGTCTCACTTTCTGTCTCTGGGAATCCCTGGCAAGACCCTGGTTGAGCCGTGCCCTTAATTCCCCCAGGGACCGAATCTGCAGCCAGAGGAAAGCCAGGATCCCATGCCTTTTCTGAAACGACTGGCTCGGCCCCGCAGGAGTGGTGAGCATCCTTTGGTCCCAACCTTGGGAATTATAGTAGTGGCTGGTTTGTGGTGGCTTCTAGATTCAGCGTTGCTTTGTTCATCATAAGAGCCCCTGAAGCGGGCAGAGAAGAACCATTATCCTCATGTAAGAGGATAGTGAGAAAGTGAGGCACAGAGAGTGAAGGGGGGTTCAGAGACATGCAGCTAGCCAGCTGAGACTTGAATCTAGAACTCTGACTCTCCCTCTGAAGCTCCTTCCATCATGGACCTGCTTCTTACCTTACTCCCTATCCCATGTATGAAGGAGGGATGGGAAGAGGTTAGGAGAATTCCTGAGGTCCTGATGGAGACGAGGTAGGGGTCTAGGCTCCAATAAGCAAAAAGACTTATAAATGGGGTGGCCATGTGACCACATATCCAGGTTTGTAAGGGATTGTCCTTGTTTACACCTGTTATCTCAATGTGACTATTAATAGCATCCCTTATGCTCTTACAAGTAACCCTGTCAGTTTGGATGATCAATTACATAGTCACTCTACTTATGAGGAAGATAAGGCCTGAGAATCTCAGGCCTGGAATCTGGACAGGAATAAGATGCCAGAATTCTCTGGGGAATAGCATTGGGGAAGTGGCTTCTGGATCTCCAGATGTGTGGAGGGCTGCTTTGCCCATTCTTGTTTCCTTGATTCTCAGCACCTAAAGGCCGGAAACCACGGGCTCGCAGAGTGATTGCAGCCCACTATGAAGGTAGGTGATGGATGAGTCGTGCCCAGGGAGGAGAGGGGCAGAGGGGCAGGGCAGGTTTCACCAATGCATTCCTGTGTCTTACAGTTCACCCCCGGCCGGGACAGGATGGAGCGCAGGCGGGTGAGACCTCGTCCTTACCTCTGAGCTCTCCCCTCACCCTCACAGCACTAGCTTTCTGAAAAAGGAGCCCCTCAAAATCTTTGCCGTCTCACCTCCCTTCCCACCTTCAGCCTTGGAACCTCAGAAGCCAGTTCATGAAAGTCTTCAGGACTTGGTTCTCTCAATTCCCAAACCTGTACTTTATGACCCAGGCATGGGACCAAGGAAGACTTCTGCCCCTTCCTAGAGCCCAAGCAGAACCACAGCCCCCCACCTCTGACCAAACCATAAGCCCCAGCTTCTCTTCAGTCCTCACTGTGCCCAAGAAGTCCCTTTGATTCCTTTCTCTTCTCCCCTTCCTATTCCAGGAGATTTCATTGCTCTGATCATTTCCTTCAATATGTTTCTAGTCTCTGCACTTCTTTTCCATCCCTACACCACCCCCACCTCAGCACTGTACTGAACTGACACCTCATTTTCCCTATTCCATATTCTTCCCACCCCTGCTCTGTCCCACAGTGTTGCCAAGCTAACCTCCCCTAAACCTCATTTTCATTATTCTGTTGCTTCAGTGTTTGGCTTCCAGCTTCTCCATGGCCCAGTTGAAACCTCTCTTCCCTGCCCATTCTGCATTCTCTGCACTTGTTCGGTTGATACTCCTCCCTGCCAGTGTGCCTCTTCTGAACTTAGCATATACTGTTCCCTCATCTGGAATGTCCTTCCCTGTGACAGGCCAGGAAGCAAGACATGAGGGTGACATGACCTAAGATGTTGGCAGCCAAGGTGGAGAAAAGTAGATGGATTCAGTGTATGGCCGGGAGATAGGGCTTGCTTTTGGGTTGGATGTGCAAGAGAAGGGAAAGGGAGGAATCAGAAAAGACTTCTCAGTTTTTAACTTGGGCATCTTTGGGGAAAGGATTTTTTTTACTCTAGTGGGGTTGACCAAGGAAGAAATTGGTAGGAAGGTATGTAAATTTACAATTAGATTTGAGGGCCTCCCTGGTGGCGCGGGGGGTTAAGTCTTAGCCTATGAAGCTATGGGCAGCCACTGCAGCATGCATTAGATCCCAGGCCAGGGAGCTTCCCACATGGCCCAGCAGACCTCTCCTGCCTCATCTGCTGCTCCCCTCAGCAGGGTATTTCAGTAGATCTGCCTGTTCTGCTCCCCACTCTGTCTCTGGTGAATCCTCTCACCACCCCACACCTCTGGCCTGCACCTCAGTTCTTGTATGCATAAATAATAAATCTTTAAAGAAATTACATCTAAGAGCTAATAATAAGCAAGCGAATAATAAATAATAATAAACAAGTGAATTCCATGAATAGATGGCTAGGTCAGTAGACATCATGGACTAGATCAGGTCAGGTTAGGGCAGGAGATATGAAGTCAGGATGTTATCTAGAACTACAGGACTGGATGACATGCCAGAGGAAAGAAGGGCCACGAGCTCCTGGATATGTGGAAGTGGACCAGAGAGGGGAAGAAACAGGGTGTGGGGGGGGGGTAGTGTACTGGAGTCTAAGGAAAGACGGTTTCAAGGAGGATGTGGCTGTCTCTGTTGACTGTGGCTCAGGGGTCACATGAGATGAAAACAGAGAAATAACCAGTGGGTTTGGTAACATTAAAAGTCAACTGGTGACCCTGAGGAGGGTGGTTTCAGTGGCATATTTAGCATGGAAGCCAGTGTGGTTAAAGAGAAAATGGGAATTGGGAGACAGTTAAAGCTTTCTAGAAGTTACTCTGTGCCATAGTAAAGAAATGGGCCCATAGGTGGAGAGAGGTGTGGATCAAGGAAAAGTTCTGAGTTACTGAGTGCTAAAAGGAAGGTACTCTGATCATCTCCATTTTACAGGTGGAAGTCACTTGTCCCAAGGTCATGGCAGTATTAAGTGGTAGAGCCAGGATTTGAACCCAGTTTATGTGCCTGTGTAATGGACATGGTCTGTGTAAGAGGAGACTGTTGGTGCATGGGTTGGGGGAGCCTGCAGGGCAACATGCTAGAAGGTGGGAGGAGATGTTTCAGAAGGAACAGAAAGTTCCATACCATCCGTGCAAGAGGGTCAAAGAAACCGTGAGGATTGGTTGGTTTGTAGAATAGGTTGAGGGAAATGAGGGAGCCATTGTCTATGTCCTCTGGAGAACTAGAGACTGGGGCAGGAAGTTTGAGGAGAGGGGATACAAAATCCCTATCTTGGTGAGTGCACAAGCAAGCTTAGTGGGGGAAAGTAGGATTGCCAGACAGTAAGGAATGTCCATTTGAGGTTCGTGACTGTGAAACTGAGTGATAGTAGACTTGTCCCAGGCAAGCCATATCCTTTGCTCAGGCTGGTTCTGTAGCTAGGAATGCCCTCCCTCCTCTCCTTTTATTCTTTATATGGAAGACCTGCCTTCCTTCTTTTTATATGGACCACTTACTCTAGCAGTTACCGAGACATTCATTTATTCACTCAACAAACATGCAAACAAACCTATTATCTGTAAAGACCAGGCCAGGTGCCCACAATGAATAATACCCAGATTTGTTCTCAAGGAATTAGTGTCTAAGAGAGGAGACAAGCATATAAATTTGTAAATTACAATATACCATTACAAGAACAATAATAAAAGTAGCCAGAGGTCCATGATGGCAAAGAGGAAGACAAACAATTTTATATGGAGTCAGGAATTCCTTCCCAAGAAGGTGTGGCTTCCCTGGGCCTTGAGGCACAATTGTAAGATGGATAAGGGTTCAGGTAGAAGGAATCACTTATGCAAAAGAGTCTGGTGGGGCCTGGGGGACCCAGAGAAGCTCACTATGGCTGAAGGATAAAGTGCTAGAGGAGCAGGATGGGAATGGAGAAGAATATGCATGTAAGGTCACATGGAGTCTGGAAGTTATTCCGAGTTCAAGGCAGGAGAAGCAGGATCACATCTGCATTTTAGAAATGTCTCTACGTGGCTGTGTGTAGAAAATAAACTGGAACAGGCAAAACTGGAAACAGGAAGTCCAATGAGGAAGGAGGCCAAGAGAAGTGCTAGTGAGAAATGGCAAAGGCTAGACTGGGGAGGGAGACAGAATGAGCTATTTAGGTGGTAGAATTGCTAGAATTGGTGATCAGTGAATAAGGTTGGTCGAGGAGAGGGAGGCTGGGGTACCCAATAGGAGGCAGAACCTTGAGCGAAATGTGGAATACAGGTAGCAAAGTAAGTTTGGGGTGTGGGCCACGCTCAGTTTTGGTCTAGATGAGTCTGATGTGCCCCAGGCTGTTCTGATAGTGGCACTTAGGGTGAGGAGGGACAGGAAACATCAAGGCCAGAGACTCAGATGGCAGTCTGCAGGGTGTAGGCTGTGGCATAGGTGGGAATAAAAATGCCCAGCCGACATTACATTTTCCTGGGAAAGTACCAAGGACAGAGTCCTGGGGCTGGCAGAAGATGAGGGACTGGTGCAGGCAGCACTGCCAGTGAGGCCTGAGAAACCCAAACAAAAAGAGCTGTGGATTGACCATGTTCACCTCCTTCCCCCTATCTTCCCACTGGTGTTTGCCGGAGCCCATTCAGAGCAGGCCAGCTCCAGGTGCCAGAGATGCAGTGGTGAGACTGTTGCCCTGCCCTCTTGGGTGCATCAGACAATCTAAGTATAAACAAACAAGATGATCTTCCATGTTGGTGACTGCTATGAAGGAAAAAGGGCTATGTGAAGAGATTAAGGGAATCGGGCTGGACTGGGGAACAAGTGAAGGTCTCTCTAGGTCTCTTTGATGTATTGAGCCCTGACTGAGAGAAGGTGCCAGGTGGGAAGGAATCCCCAGGAGAGTGTTCTGGGAAAAAGCAGTAAAAAGCCTGCAGGGACAATGAACTTCATGTGTGGCAGGAACAGAAAGGCCAGTGTGGCTGGAGGCTTTAGAACTGGAGAAGCATGTGAGATCAGAATGGAGAAGTAGACTGGGCCTGGGCCTTGGAGGACCTGGGAAGTCACTTGATCCTGTGCTCTATCATTTTATTGTTTACTTCTTTGCAATTTGAGATTACTTGAGCTTTTTTTTTTTTTTTTTTGGTAATAGCTTTATTCACAGACACTTAACATACTATACAATTTACCCATGATTTTCCCTATAGTCACAGAGCTGTACAACTACCATTATGGTAATTTTCCCCCCCTATGGTAATTTTTTTTTTAAAGAGCTGGGGTATAGGCCAGAGGTGTGGGGGGGGTGAGAGGGTTCACCAGAAACAGAGTATGGAACAGAACAGGCAGATTGACTGAAATACACTGCTGAGGGGAGCAGTGGGCAAGACAGGAGAGGTCTGCTGCACCATGTGGGTCAGCTCCCTGGTGCTGCAGTGGCTGCTGATGGCTTCATAGTGCTGAGACTTAACTCCTTGCACCACCAGGGAGGCCCTACACTACGGTAATTTTTCATCACCTCAAAAAGAAACCCTGTAGTCTAGTCACTACCCCCATTTCCCTAAGAAGTAACTACAAATCCAATTCCTTTCTGTATTTGCTTAGTTGAACATTTCATAAAAATCCTATCCTGTGGGGTCCTTTGTGACTGGCTTCTTTCACTTAGCATGTTTTCATGGCTCATCCACATTGCAATGCTTGTCAATACTTCATTTCTTTTCTCTTTTTATAAAGATTTATTTATATATACTTACAAGAACTGGGGTGTAGGCCAGAGGTGTGGGGTGGTGAGAGGAGTCACCAGAGACAGAGTGGGGAGTAGAACAGGCAGATCGACTAAAGTACACAGCTGAGGGGAGCAGCGGGTGAGGCAGGAGAGGTCTGCTGCGCCATGTGGGTCAGCTCCTGGGTGGGGATTGAACTTGTGCTGCAGTGGCTGCAGATAGCTTCATAGGCTCAACCCGTTGAGCCACCAGGGAGGCCCAATACTTCATTTCTTTTTGCAGCTGAAACAGTATCCCACTGTGGAGACATACCTCACTACCTTTATCTAGTCATCAGTTGATGGATATTTGGGTTCCATTTTATCCTTTTTAATTTTAATAGTTCAAGTAACATGCTTCAAGTACTACATTCTTGGAGTAGAAGAGACAATACAGACACAAAGTAAAAATGCTCCCATGTTTTTCCTTCAACCCTGCTCTTCTCTGTAGAAGGGACTGGCAACAACTCGCTCTGTGTTGTTCAGGTCATACATGCTGCATCTGGTCATACATTTCTTCACATAATTTCCCATTATACTCTGGGCTCCATCAGGAGTGGTTCCTCCCTTGCCCTAGGCCATTTGTATAACTTCCTTCCTAGTAAGGTGGGCCCCAGAGGTTTATCAACTCAGTGGGTCACAGGGAGTGTGAGGGAGTCCTGTAAAGGGACGTTCCCCTCTCCTTCTGAATATCCACATTCAGGTGTGGACGGGACAGTGAGTGGCTGGGAGGAGACCAAAATCAACAGTTCCAATCCACTGCGCTATGATCGCCAGAGTGGGGAATTTATAGTCACCAGGCCTGGGCTCTACTACCTGTACTGTCAGGTAAGCTGCACCTGGCTCCCTGGGTCAAATGGGACCTGAGGGAGGAGAAATGTTTGGTTTAGGAAGTGGGAGCAAGTGAAAGGCTGGAGAGGGGGAGCTTGGGGTTTGGGCTGGGTAGAATACCTGGGTCTCTAAGGAAATGTGAACTTGGGGGGGGTTGGGGGGGTTGGGGGGGTTGGCAAGCAGAGGTCTGGACCCTTCCCACCCTCCCACTCCTCAGGTGCACTTTGATGAGGGGAAGGCTGTCTACCTGAAGCTGGACTTGCTGGTGGATGACACCCTGGCCCTGCGCTGCCTGGAAGAGTTCTCAGCCACTGCAGCCAGCTCCCTGGGGCCCCAGCTCAGGCTCTGCCAGGTGTCCGGGCTGTTGCCCCTGCGGTCAGGGTCCTCCCTGAAGATCCGCACCCTCCCCTGGGCCCATCTCAAGGCTGCCCCCTTTCTCACCTACTTCGGACTCTTCCAAGTTCACTGAGGGGCCCGGTCTCATGCTGGCCTTCCCAGGCTGACAACTCCCCACAACAGCATTCCAGCTCCCCAGTCCCCTCTGCTCTACCCGGAGTCCCTCCTCCCCCAGACCTGCCCCTCCCTCTGTAGGCTGCCAGGGCTTCTTCACGTGTTTTCCTTGCCACATAAATATCCCCATTCTTCTCTGACAACTCCCCCACCTCTGACTCTCCACTCACTAGCTCCTGAACCCCTGATCTTTTGACACCCCCATTTTATCTCCCAACTCCCCACTCTGGCCACAGCCCCCTGGGACACTGTGTTTACTGTAGTGTGGGTGAGGTTGGGTCCTGAATACTCCTCTTCAGGCACTAAGAGGGACTGGATGCCAGAAACTGGGACTGGGCCAGGAGTTCCCGAATGTGAGGGGTAAGCGACTAAGACAACTCCTCCCCTGATAATTCCCTGTGGATTTTAAAAAGATATTATTTTTATTATTTTTGTGACAAAATGTTGATAAGTGGATATTAAAGAGAATAAGTCATTGTCTCTCTGTTTATTGGGGCTTAGGGGCCATTCTCAGTATAGCTGAAGGTCACAAAAAAGGAGTCTGGGAATTGAGGAGTGGGGTTCAGGATATCTGGAATTCCAGGGTGACATACAGGCTTGGGAATGGAAACCTGCATGCCTCCAATTGCCCCCTGTAACTCCAAGGTGTGAGCAGCGTGGAAAGGCAAATTGCCAGGAAAAAAAAAATCAATCCTCTGCCCAAGGTCCAGCAGAAGCAGCCTCATTTACCTAGGAGGCCGGCTTCCTCCTTTGGGGAGTCCCTGGCTGGGAGGAGCAGGGGCCCTTCCCCTTCCTCTTGGCAGCTTCAGGACATTCAGCAGGTGGTGGCATAAGCCCTGACTAGGATGTGGGGTGGGAGTAGGATTGGAGAAGGGCTCAGGGTCAGTAAACAGGACTCCAGGGCCCAGAAACATGGAAACCTGAGTCCCTGTGTCCAGGGGAGAAATCCCACAGAGGTAGGGTGCTTGGGGCTCTCTTTCTCTCTTTGTCCAGAGTCTTATGTAAGAGCTTTTCTCGGGAAACAGGAAGTCTTGCTTGCCAAGTTCAGCACAGGGAGTAGTGCAGGCCTTATTCCAACACACCCGGCCTGGCTTTAACCCCAGAGAGGTTCCTTGCTTCCTCGACCCTGGCTCTCCTCCCCACCGATCCCCCCTGCCTTTCCTACCCTCAGTCACTCGTAGCAAACTTCCTCAGTGATCTCTCTCCCTGGCTGGAGCCAGAGGGTCTTCGACCCTCACCCCTTGACCCTTGACACCGTCCTGCTTGTCTCTCCATCCCTGTTCCTGGTACTATACCCCAGAGCCAGCCAATCTTCCCTCCCCCACTTCTGGGACCGCCCCAGGGTTCCCGTGCTTTGGCCGCTCCTCCTGGGTGTCACTGGAAGTCCTGTCCTTCCTAGAGAGACTGACACCAAATCCTCCAGAGGTTGGAGGAAGGTGTGTGTGTGGAGGGCGCCTCAAGACAACATTGGTCCCAGATCAGGGTGCCAGGAGCACCCTCAGTGCCCCTAGCTTGCTTTCCTCCTCCCTCTTTTTTATTCTCAAGTTCCTTTTTATTTCTCCTTTGCGTAACACCCTTCTTCCCTTCTGCACCACTGCCTGCACCCCCACCTGCCCTGTCACCTTGCCACCCCACTCCTGAGGCCACAGCTGTTGGCAGGGTCTTCAGCTCATGCCAGCCTCACCTCCTTCCTTGCTAGCCCCTAAAGGGGCCCTGGGAGACATGGGGGCCCCGGTCCGGGAGCCAGCACTCTCAGTTGCCCTCTGGTTGAGTTGGGGGGCAGCTCTGGGGGCTGTGGCTTGTGCCATGGCTCTGCTAACCCAACAAACAGAGCTGCAAACCTTAAGGAGAGAGGTGATCCGGCTGCAGAGGACTGGCAGGCCCTCGGAGAAGGGGGAAGGGTATCCATGGCCGAGCCTCCGGGAGCAGGTGAGTAGCGAAGGGTATTTGGACAGAAGGATGGGTGGCAGGGTGGTCTCTGGGCCTCTGGGTTCTAGCTTCCTGGTCTGCAAAGTTTCAAGTGGGTGCAAGAGAGGGTCCTGGGTTTGGAGGTCAAGGGAGCAGCCATTTCAGGAAAGGAAATTGTTAAAGATTAATGCTTCTCGTGCCTAACAGATCCTGGAGGAGCGCCAGCACCAAGACTGAGGCTGCTGGGGAAGGGTGTAGGAGAGATGGGAGGCATTCCTGGGGCAGGGTTGGGGCAGGAATGAGAAGAGAGACTGTCTGGACCTTACATCTTAGTCTGTAACTCTGACCCTCTTTCCACAAGCAGAGCTCCGATGCCCTGGAAGCCTGGGAAAATGGGGAGAGATCCCGAAGAAGGAGAGCAGTGCTCACCCATAAACAGAAGAGTGAGACCTCTGGGGTTCAGCCGGGGTGGGACATGATCAAGCAGCACGGCAACTTGGAGCCTGTTGCCCTGAGCCAGGGGGAGGGTGGAGGGCTGACAACAGGCAACTGGAGTAGATGAGCACCGCTGAGATTTCCTCCTTCTCTCCTCAGAGAAGCACTCAGTTCTGCACCTTGTTCCTATTAACATCACCTCCAAGGGTGAGCACTATTTTATATAATGGCTTTTGGGAGGGGCAAGACCTGGGATTCTGGGGCTGGCAGCTGGGCCCAAAAGATTCTTAGGTGAAGTGTCTTGAGTGCACAGAGATCCTGACTACCAAACTCCTCACCTCCAGAGGACTTGGATGTGACAGAGGTGATATGGCAACCAGCTCTCAGGCATGGGAGAGGCCTGGAGGCCCAAGGATATGTTGTTCGAGTCTGGGATGCTGGGATTTATCTGCTGTACAGCCAGGTAACCCCAAACATACCCTAAATGAACCTAACATGGGAGCCCAGAAGCCTGTTTTCCTAGACCTTATATGCCTGGTACTGAGGGTTCCTAATCGTTCTGTTCATACCAAACTTAGAAGACCCTTGTTTCCTTGGTTCCCATCTCTGGGGTCCTGAGGCCTTCCAGAATCGAGCCCTGCCATCCTGCTTTCTTCAACATCTCCTCCCTTCCCTGACAGGTCCTGTTTCATGATGTGACTTTCACCATGGGTCAGGTGGTGTCTCGAGAGGGCCAGGGGAGGCAGGAGACTCTATTCCGATGTATACGAAGTATGCCCTCCAATCCAGACTGGGCCTACAATACCTGCTACAGTGCAGGTGAGAGCATGTGGGCAGCAGAGGGAGGACATATCTGACCTAGGGGAAGTGATGAGGGAGCTACCGCAGCGGGTTGGAGGCCTGGGCATAAAGGCAGATATGAGGAATGGAGGACAGAATACCTAGGTGCTTTCAGGAAGTAGAAAAAGGCTGAGCTGGAGAAGAGAGGGTGAGACATCAGAGTATCTGCATCACTGTGCTTCACTGAGCATCACTTTTCTCCTTTTCTCAGGTGTCTTCCATTTACAACAAGGGGATATTCTGAGTGTGGTAATCCCCCGGGCGAGGGCGAAACTTAGCCTCTCTCCACATGGAACCTTCCTGGGGTTTGTGAAACTGTGATTGTGTTATAAAAGGTGGTTCTGCTCTTGGAAACAGCCAAGAGCTGACTAGACAAAGGGAATGGGTTTGACTGGAACCTAGGGTTTGACAGCTTATGACTCTCTGTTTTTCCCCTTTCCCATTCCACCCCCACCCCAGCCTTTGATTTCACTTATATTAAAGAGGTAGAATATCTTGCTTTTAGGGAACCCCAAATTCTTAGGGAAGTGTGGAAGGAATGCCTGGCATTGTCTCCATGTGCTTTGGGTCTCTGGAATGCTTCCAGAACAGCACCACCATCTAGCGGCAGTTTGAGAGAATTATCCTGCCTACAGGCCTAAGTCCACCGGACCTCCCCCTCCACGCAGGGAACTTCTCTTTCCCTATGCCTCACCTTTCTCCAGGTACCCTCTGCCTCTTCCCCTTCACAAAAGGTCTCATACTCACTTCCTCCTCTCACCTATTGAACCCTAGTTTTCATCACTATCTCCAGAGGTATATTTATTATGCCCCGGTATGCAGGGGGTGTCCAACAGGACAACGGTGCCTTTGCAGTCACATAAGTTTTGCCTTTCTTGCTCTGCACCCCCCTGGCATGGCAGGCCATTCTTAAGTCCCTCAAGGTTGGGGCGCGTCGCGAGGGAGCCTTGGAGGAATCAGACGCCCTGGTGTTGGTCCTGCCTCACTTTTCACTCCTCTTCTCTCTACTCAAGCCCTGCTTAAAGTTAAATAAAAAGGAGAATAAATGATACCTCGGATCGATTTCCCCATTGCCTGGCCTCAGCCCCTTCCCTGTACCGGAATCTCCCTGCCCTTCGGCTCTCCTCGACGCGCTCCACTAAATCAAGGGATCACGATCCCGGGTTCCAGCCCGCGAGCGCGGAGAAGGTAGGAGCGACGCAGTGGGGTGTGAAGTGACCCGCGACACGCAAGCGCAAAAGGGTGGGTGGCCGGGCCGTCCCAGTAGCCTGGGTCAGCGGGTGTGCGCAAGCGCAGCGCTGCGTGGTGGT
>PVIJ01021214.1:6743-19134 GCA_004024925.1 Scalopus aquaticus | reverse complement strand
AATCGCCATACAGCTTTCCATAGTGGCTGGACCAGTTCACATTCCCACCAGCAGTGTAGAAGAGTTCCTTTTTCTCCACATCCTTTCCAGCATTTGTTGTTGCCTGTATTTTTAATGTGTGCCATCCTCTCAGGTGTGAGGTGGTATCTCATAGTGGTTTTGATTTGCATTTCCTTGATTATAAGTGATGTTGAGCATCACAAATTTTTTAATTCTGTAAATTCCTTCCCTTCTTCCTTGGCCTATCTAAATTATTCTGAAAACTCAGCCAAGAATCAGTCCCTCTAGGAAGACTTCTCTGACTTTGATTGACTGGGTCAGGTACCTCTTTCTGTGCACCTGCAAATATTGGCCCATTTATCTGCTTAAGTCTCTAGCCTTTGGGTCCCATAGATGCAGGGACCATGTCGGTCTTATTAATCACTCTACTCACAATATCTAGCACAGTATCTGGCACTCGGCAAGTGCTCAGGCTTTGTTGATTGAATGACTCCACAATGAGCATTCCCAGCAGAGGAAACCGCACAGAGAAATCTGGCTGAAGATAGAACGTTTGGAATAACAACATTTTGCAAATGCTCCAATGTCAAAATATACTGACCTCGTCCAGAACTTTACAGCAAAAATATAAATGATCAAGATAATTAAATTAGGAGAGAAGTCAAAGTAAATTTGTTGTGAGTTGTATAAAAGACATATGAAAATAAAATTTTATGAGTATGCTTAATCAAAGGGAAAAAAAAGAAAGAAAATTACCACCCCACCTCTATAGGATCACTGTGAATGGATAGTGGCTGTTATGTGTGCAATCCAGGTGTGTGTATGTGTGTATGTTTGTGTGTGTGTGTGCATATATATATATGTATACAGTGTACATGTGTGGTTATGGGTATGCATATTCTTCAATGAAATTTTGTGATTAATCATTTTGGGGACAATCAGAATTCCATGTGCACTGGTATTTTTTCTTAAGTTATCCTCCCCCAAATCTCATGCTCATAGAAATAATACTGGCTCTTTTTTCGACATAACGTTTTGATTACTCTGGCTCCAGCAAGTCTGGGTTTTCTCCTCTATCTGCACGCTTTTTGAGGAAAAAGCTTTTTGGTCATGACAGACCAATATATGCACCTGAAGTACTTCGAATAATCTAAGTGTTAGAATATGTGCCAAGAAGAAAAGAGATACAGGAAGAGTTACAGGAGTCAAGACAGGGCAGGGTGGAGTGAACCGGTTTATTAGTGAAGTGTTTGCGGATCGTGAGCGTCTTTGGGGAATAATTTCAGTGAAACAGAAAAAATTGCAGAAAATGGTGAAGTAGGTAGATAAAGTGGGTGTGAATCATTTTTGGAAAGGTTGGCAATACAATGCAAGACCTCGGGTAGCATTCTGTGCACATAAAGCCTAAGAGGGTCCTGACCCTAAGAATAGTTTTTATTATAAACATATGGTGAAATCCACTTTCTTTTCATGTAGAATTCTGTGAATTTCATCACATGTATGTATTCATGTAACCATCATCATGATCAGGACACAGAAGAGGACATTGTCCCAAATAACAACTGGGTATACCCCTTCTCAGCTACCCTTTTTCCCCACCACTAGCCCTGGCAGCCACTAATCTGTTAGTCCCTAGAGTCAAAACTCCTTTTGAGAATATCATACAAAAAGAATTATATGATATGTAACATTTTGAGACTGACTTCTTTCAATCAGCATAGTGCCTCTGAGAGTCATTCAACTTCTGTATCAATAGTTCATTTCTTTCATTGCTGAGTGTATAGCATTGTAGGGATAGACACCAGATTGTTTATATATTCAGGTGTTAAAGGACAACTGAGCAGTTTCTAGTTTGGGGACATTATGAATAGAGCTACTATAAACTCATGCACAGGTTTTTGTATGAACATATGTTTTCATTTCTCTAAAGTAAATACCTAGGAGAGGAATTGCTGGGTCATCTGATAAGTGAATTTTAACTTTATAACTGCTAAGCTGTTTTTCCAGAGTGACTGGACCATTTTGCATTACCAGCAGCAATGGATGAGAGTTTCCGTCATTCTGCATCCTTGCCAGCCATATAGCATTATCTCATCATAGCTTTAATGCATTAAGCCAAAAGCTAAGGATGTTGAACATTTTTTCGTATGTTTATTTGACATTGATATATCCTCTTTGATGAAATGTCTACTCAAATCACTTGCCCATTTTAAAATCAGGTTGTTTGTCTTCTGACTGCTAAGTTCTAAGAGTTCTTTTTTTATAGTCTGCATACAAGTCCCTTGTTAAATATGTGATTTGCAAATATTTCTTTCTGGTCTGTAGTTTTTCTTTTAATTTTCTTCTTTGGCAGGACAAATGTTTTCTATTTTGATGAAGCCAAATTTTTATTAATTTTTTAATGGATCATGTATTTGGCATAATGTCTAAGAAGTCTTTGCCTAATCCCAAGTCGAAAGGTTTTCTCCTGATTTTTTTCCCTGTAATAATTTTTTTTTATTGAGATAACATTCATTTACTGTATGTGATTTAGGGGTTTCACAACTCTTTAGAAAAATGTCACCACATCAACCCGCCATCAAAGCACTCTTTGCCCTTCACTATAGTCTGCTTTTTATATCTATGAACCAGTAACAATTTGGGTTCATTTTTGTAAAATGTATGAGATAGTTGCTGGAATTTATTATTTTTATGCACATCAATATCCAGTTATGCCATTTATTGAAAAGATTATCCTTTCCTCCATTGAAATGCCATTATACCTGAGTCCAAAAGTTCAAGAATGAGGATCACAAATGCCCAAGGACAGGAGAAGATGAATGTTTCAGGTCAGGCAGAAAAAGAACAAATTCACCTTACTCCTTTTTTGTTTTATTCATGTCTTCAATGGATTGGATGATGGCCATTCACATTAGGGAGGGTCAAATCAAACACTAATCTCTTCTGAAAACACTCTCATAGACACACCCAGGAATAGTTTTACCAGCTATCTGGTTATTCCTTAGCCCAGTCAAGGATGTACTGCATCCTTCCATGGGACTTTAAGTTCTTTAATATCTAGATTTGTATTTTATTCTTCTTTATATGTTCTGAATTTTCTTATCTGAAGCCTCGCATATTTTAGCAAACAGGAATATTTGTTGACCTAATTGGACACAGTGTCTTTATAGCTTGTTTACTCTTCTTTACATTAATAGTATCTTTTATTCCATATCACAATGTAAGAAAAATATGTTTTCTATTTCCCCACATCCCCAGAGCACTTGTCACTCTATGAGGATAGTTTTCACTCTGTGTATTATTGTAAATTAGTTTTGACTTACTTTGAATGAGTAAAACTGTCCACTAAGGGATCTTTATGAGGAAACATATGAGATTATTGTAGTATGGGATCTTGAATTGGTGGGATTAGACAACACAGAAAAGGAATGTCACCCCAAATCACAACCAACCAAAAGTCTTTGACTTCCAAGAAAGTAATTCTTGCCTCATGGATTCCTTCTGCATTCTCCACATTCATGTCTCCCTTGGGAAACCTTCCTATGCTGAGGATGAGAAGAATCTACTCTTTCCTCTTTATGTTGTTCAGATAGCAATCTAAACCCAATAGGCCCATGAGTTCAAGGAAATCAGCCCAAGGTCCTCTTGGTTTCCATAGTTACATACCTACCATTGCATGTTAGAAACCACACTCCTGTCCCACTATAAAACATGTTTCACTCAGCTGGAGTTTAACTTAACCTTTCCCATTCCTCTTCTCTAGGAGCAGTTTATCTCCCAAATAAAACAAATAACACTGTCAGAAAGTTTATTCTAACAATTAGTTTGGATTTATTGCTCTAAAAGCACTACATCTTTATCCTTTATAGCCATCAGGAACTTTAAAACATTCGTGCACCATTCCCATATTGCTCCTGAATTATGGTTTAGTCAGGTTGAGTCAAATCTCTCATTATTTTCTCAACCCTACTCCTAACCCCTCAAATCATTCTCCATCAATCACCAGCATCTCTGTTGCATTGAGAGCCCCAGTGTTTAAACTTCTCAGGTACAGTGCCTCCTGGAAGTTCCTTTCTCAAAACTCAGTGCTACTTTTATTGAGATATTAAGTTTGACTTTAATTTTCTATTTGATGTAATGCATGCATAGTTTCTATAACCTGAATTTCTTGCTGGTTAACAGGAAAAAGGAATGTCTATTAAATTTGAGAGAATAAACTTCTGATATACCCATCCATCTCTTTTTCAATTCTATTTTGTTCATTTATTCAGTAAGGATCACACTATTTGTACATACAACTTTGAAATATTCTTAACTCTCTTCCTTGAGCAATGCAACTGATGTACTTGGTTGATTCTTTAACACATCTTCAGATGTGTCAGCAGACACAGTCAAGTTGAACTTCATTTTCAAGAAAAAGTCATAGTTATTGGGATAGACACTTGACAGAATTTATCAGTTCACTAGTATTCTTGGAATTGTACCAACTGTGACTTCTCTTACTAAAAACACATCCTTTATTGCTTAAGGATCATTCAACTGATTTTTAACACTTCCCACTGTGACATTATCCCTCACTTTTGCTTGGCTTGGCAGAAATTTTCACATTATTTGAGACCATATTTTCGCTAATTTAAAAATTACCATCAGAGACGACACATAAGGGTTTGAATTCTGTAGCAATAACTATCGTCACTAGCTTAGATCTTTAGTTTGTTTCCCTTGGAATTCGTTTACTTCTAAATAGTCTAACCAAAATCTTAAACACAAAGAAAAACTATTCTCTGTGGTGGTGTGTGCTTACCAACAGATAAATGTTCATTTTAAATGTCTTAGTTGACTAGAGCTAACCAGCCAACAGTGGAATGCAATCTAAACACTTTAAGGAAAATAAAATCCCAGTATGACCAGCTTGCCATTTGAGGCTGTGAGAACATAGATTGTGCCAATTGTGAGATCTTTACTAATCCTTACCACATACCTGACATCAGAATAAGTCATTTAGAGAGTTGAGCCAACACCATGATTTTCTCTAAACATTTCCTCCAAGCATCCTTAAGTGGAAGTTTAAATTTCACATTTTCAGACTAAAATGAAATTCCTCAAATCTTTCCTTGCATGACTTGTTTTGAAACAGAATAAGCTTTCCCCTGATTGACCAAAATAATTATGTGTGTGTGTCGTTTCCAAGATTTAAATTGGGGATAAATCTTAGCAGGATAAAAAGTCTGGCATTGTTCTTTGCTGGGTCCAAAGAAGTGTGTGTATAAGGCAGGCAGTAGAGAGTGCTCTTAAAATATTTTAAAGGGAATTTAGTGTTTTGAACAATGAATGCCCCTAACACTTCCTGAATACCTCCACCATCACTAACTTCAAATCCCAAAGCTTGAGAAACACCTGAGTGTTCTTGTTCCCCAACTAGGGGAACATTTCATTGCCTTCATGCTTTAAAAGCCTTTTTTACATTCCCAGATATTTCCTATATTTTCTTTTAAATCTTTTTTTCTTTTTTAAAATTAACTTTTCAATGTATCTAGCACTACTTTTGCTATTATGGTGTAAGGTGAGAATGTGATTTTTTTTCTTAAATACTTCATTTCAACCCCATACTATATCTAATTAAATAATATTTTTACTTTATAGGTATCAAGGTTATAAAAAATAAATAGTTGGGTAATCAGATTTCTAAGTGATCTGCTAGTATATGTCAATCAAAGACTTTATTCACCAAATAAACTAAACAAGTACCTACTGGCACAAGGAGGGTTGAAGGAATAATCTTTTAAGTCCCTTATAAAGCATAAAGTGTTATGTTACTGTGAAATAGTTTTTAAAATAGGAAAGTTCTATTCCTCCTCTTCTCTCTACTAAATAAATATACTTCTCACCACTTACTCACATGTCTATCATTCCAAACCATCCACCCTCTGCTTTCCATTAGTCTGAACTCTCCTCAGACCTCCATTTTCATGCCTAAAAGCTTTGTTTCCTGTTAAAATTGTCCAAGAAGGGTGTTCACTCATGATGTTCTAACCCTTCTGAAATGGAAAGGAATGAAATGGCTTTGGAGTCAGACAAACCCAGAGTCAGATCTTGGCATGATTATTTGGTTACTAGTGACTGTGGATATATTACATAGCCAGTTCAAATCTCACTTTCTATATCCGTCTATGGGGGATCTCTGGGATGTAAGAAAATTAGCACTACTGTAAACGCAGAACTCTATAGCAGAACCACGATTATTTTTCATCAGTTGATTTTGCTTAATACAAACACTGTGGACTCCAAAGATACATTAATAACAAATTAGAGAATAAAGACATTATTATTCAGAGATCCTGGACTTGGAGGTAAATGCACTTTGGGATTATTCATCTTTAGAGAGACGATGAATGTATTTTCATAATGGAATACTTACACTATGTTTGATCAAAGCATTATGAAAGTATGTATAGACATAGAACTGAGAATGAATATTTGGATACCCAAAGGCATGGAATTTATGTTTATTTGTTGTTGTTACTGTTTTTCATGTAATTACTACCCTGTATCCTTTTTCCAACCGTGCTCGACCACAGTTGGATGGAACTATGGGTAAATGAGCTTATGCGTCTTTAGCTGAAGATTAAGAATATAGGTTAGGTTATGTTATCTAAACTTTGTAAGATCTGAATCTTGAGCACACTGAAAACTGAGAAGTGTACATCTAGTAGCCAGGATGCGGAATAGTCTTTCCTCCTTTCCTGCCTCGTGGATGTCTGCAGTACCCTGGTTTCTGCTCTTCCTAAACCTGAATCTACAACTTCACCTTTGATTCACGGACCATACCACATTCTTCTAAAGAGCCCTTTTTCCCCTCATGATATCCAGGGTCCGTTTCTGTAATTTACAATAAAAAAAACTTGAACTAAAAGATAGAAGAAATAAAAGCTTCAGAAGCTAAGTAACTTGCACAAGCTTTCACAGCTAAGAGTTTGGCAGCTCCAGGATATCAACTCAGACAGTTTAACTTTGGAACTAACCTCTTACTGCCGCTGGCTTTTGCTGCACGTGCCATTGTTCTTTTTTCTCCCAAGATTATTGGAAGGGAAGAAGCTTCTCTTACCCATCAACTAGTATGCTGGTGCCAGAGTTAGAAAAACAGCAACAACCTCAACAAGAAGCAAGGAAGTAAATGATCTTCAGAAAATTAAATAGCCCTCATTCTGTCTGGTTACAGTATTTTTTTTAACAGCCACACAATGTTTCCCACGTCCTTTGAGTTTATGCTCAATTTGTAGCCACAATGGGTTCTTTCTTTTTGACTTAGTTCTCATTTATGAAGCATGAAGAAGTCATATAGCCAAGTAACTTCTCAATGGCTACAACTGTTTATTCGACTTCTTCACCTGTCAAAGAAAAAAAGATCCCCTCCTATCTGAACCAATATCAGCACATTCCTTCTGCTTTATAGTTGATCCATCATTCAACAATTACTGAAAACTGGCTGAATGCTAACCACCTTGCTGGTCACCAATTGCCTTCTACTTTTGTAGGAATACACTTTCTTTTCTCTGTCTCGGTCTCGGTCTCTCTCTCTCTTTCAATTTTATACCCTTGTTTGTTTTTCCACAATATAGCATTTCTTCCCTCAGACATGATCACCATAATTTCCCCACCACCAAAGCACCTATAGTCCTCTATCATAGTCTATAGTACTCTCCTTCCCACCCCCATTTCTTCTCCTCCCCTTCCCCTGTCCCCTTCTCCTCCCTTCTATGGTCATTTTTCAAGGGTCACTCTTAAAGTTTGTCTTTGTCCGATCCTTTGTTTGGTTTCTCTATATGCCACATTTAAGTGAAACCATCTGGTGTTTATCTTTCTCCTTCTGGCTCACTGCACTTAACAATAATCTCTTCTATTTCCATCTATGTTGCTACAAATGGAATGGATTTATCTTTTTGGTTGCTGAGTAATATTCCACTGTGTATACATATACCACATCTTCTTGATCCACTCATCTGCTCTGCAACATATAGGGTTTTTCCATATCTTGGTTGTAAGTAGTGCTGCTAAAAACAAAGGGGCATGGGTTTCCTTTTGAATTAGTGTTTTTGTGCTCTTTGAATAGATACCTAGGAGTGTAATTGATCACATAGTAGATCCATTTTTAGTCTTTTGAGGAACTTCCACACTGCTTCCCATAGGGGCTGGGACAGTCTCCATTCCCACCAACAGTGTATGAGGATTCCTTTTTCTCCACACCCTCACCGACACTTGTTGAGCATTTGCATACCATACATGTGACAAGGACTAATATTGATGATCTTTTTAGATCTTTTTAGATCATCAATATACATACAATTCAACAAAAACAAAACAGCAACCCAACAAAAATAGGGAAGAAGGACAAAACAGGTACTTCTCTAAATAAGACATACACATGAATAACAGGCATATGAAAAAAATGTTTATCATCAGGGAAATGCAGATCAACACCTCCTCTTTTCTCTCGCTTCCTCTCTACTGGATACTTTTCTAAAGCTCAATTTTTCCCATCTTTAAAATCAAAGCACACACAAAAAACCTTCAGTTTAATGTTCTCTTGGGTTTCTTCCCCTTCACAACAATTTAACATTTGGGTTCTTATTTGATATATAATTGATTCTTCTGGGTGGTTTGAGGTAGGACGCCAGTTTCATTTCTCTAATATGAATTATAACTGTTTCATTTTCATTTATTAAATATTTTCTACTTTCTCACATAATTTCCCATACCAGCTCTGCCACATATTAAAGTTCTGCATATGCATACCTTATTAGATAAACTAATTTGTTCTACTAGTCAAGTAGTCCACCCCTACACCATTCCTTTTAAATTAAAAAAAAAACTTTCTAGTTTTCTCCCTTTTCAGAAACCAGTTGACTATTCTTTGATCTATGTAGCACTTCATAAATTCTAGACTCAGTATGTTTAACATTTCTTTTGGGATTATTTTTTCTTTGAGAATACAGATCTTACTTATCTATATTTATAATTGCTATACACATATTATTTCATTGCCATCATTCTGATGAAATTTTTGCCATTACTCCTCACTAAATTCTTAGGACATTTTTTTAGGCATTAAACCTCCTCCACCTAATATTGAGTTATGGATTTTTTTTTATAGATTTATTTACTTATGCATACAAGCTGGGGTACAGACCAGAAGCGTGGGGCAGCGAGAGGGTTCACCAGAGACAGAGTGGGGAGCAAAACAGGCAGATCCACCGAAGTACACTGCTGAGGGGAGCAGCGAGTGAGGCAAGAGAGGTCTGCCGCGCCACGTGGGAATCTCCCTGGCCGGGTGTTGAACTTGCGTCGCCGCTGCCGACAGCTTCACAGTGCAGCACCTAACCGCTGCACCACTGGGGAGGCCCAAGTTATGAATATTTTTATAAGTACAGAATATTTTGAAAAAAATTCATCTTAGATGGAATGACTGTTAATATTTTACCATCAAAGTAAGAAGCAGACATTATGATATGACACTACATCTCTTAAAAATAAGAACATGTTCTTATTTCCAAAAACTGCTATTGCCTTAGAGAAAAATAACCAAAAATTCCTAATATAATAATGGCCCACATTTGTATATCATCCAGTTGTCCATAAGATGTCTTTAGTTGTTTGCTTTTTCTGAACAAAATAGCAACTGAAGTTTACTCATAGTATTTGCTTGTGTATCTTTGTAGTCTCACTTAATTGACAACAGTTGTAATACCTTTTTATTTTTAATAACATTGAATTTTAGAAGAGACTGGACCAGTGGTCTTGGAGAACTCCTACAATCTAAATTTTTCTGACTGATTGTTTCCATCTGCATGTTGATTATCTTGCATCTTTTATCTCCTATATGCCTATAAACTGGAAATTTCATTTAAAGGACTCATTACCTTCAGGATAAACATGCTCAGTTAGAATAGTTATAGGGTATGTTGTGCATTTCACTTTATGTTACATCGTGTGGCACATAAAATTTAATTGTCTTGCTATTGATGTTGCCAAGTTTGAGCACTTCCTTAAGATGGTAAGAATCATCCTTTCCATGTAAGACTATCATTTTATCCTTCCAATTATAAAGTTAAATGTGGGGAGATAGTTTACCTCATGTCACTGTGCCATTCTATTTTCAGCTTTACAAGGCGTAATTGACAAAATTATAGTTAAAGTGTATAGCAGGGTATATTTGTAAAAGGATTCCCAACATCAGGTCTCTTAACACATTCCTCACCTTGCATATTTACTCTTTTCTCTGTGTGTGGTGAAGACCCAAGTTCTACTCTCCTAGAAAATTTCAATTAAATAATACAGTATTATAAATTGTAGTGACTGTGTTATACAGTAGATCTTCAGATTTATCCATCTTTATAACTGAAAGTTGGTGTGTGTTTATCAGTCTTCCCCTATTTCTGCCACCCCTTGACCTTGGCAACTACCATTCTGCTCTCAGTTTCTATAAGTTTTACTTTATGTTTTGGTTTCATATGTAAGTGATATCATACAGTATTTGTATCTATCTTTCTGGCTTATTTTACCAACCATAATGCCCTCCAGTTTCATCCATATTGCCACAAATATCGAGATATCCTCATATGATTAATATTCCATTATATGTATGTATACACACACACATCACATTTTCTTTAGGGTTTTTTTTTTCTTTGTCTGTTAACAGCAGGTCATTTCCATCCCTTGGCTATTATGAATAATACCGCAAAAAAAAAAAAATGGGAGTGTAACATCTCTTCAAAACAGTGATTTCATTTCCTATGGATAGATACCCTGAAGTAGGATTGCTAGATCATATGATAGTTTGAGTTTTAATTTCTTGAGAAACCTTTATAATGCTGTCTATAGTGCTGTCCCAACTCACATTTCCACCAACAGTGAATGGGGTTATCTTCTTCCTACATCTTTGTCAGCATTTGTCACCTCATCTTTTGATAATAGACATCCTAACAGGTAGGTGGTGATATCTAATTGTGGTTTTGATTTGCATTGCTGTTATGACTAGTGTTATTAAATGGCTTTTTATATACTTGTTGTCATTTGTTTGCCTCCTCTGGGAAAATAACTATTCAGGCCTTTTGCCCTTTTTAAAACTGTGTTGGTTTTTCTTTTTGCTATTGAGCTGCATAAGTTTCATGTATTTTGGATATTAACCCCTTATCAGATATGTGGTTTGCATATATTTTCCTCGATTCTATCAGTTACCTTTGCATTTTGTTGCTGCTTTCCTTTGATGTACAGAAAGTTTAAATTTTGATGTAGTCCCACTTATTTATACTTGCTTTTGGTGTCAAATCCAAAAAAATCACAGCTAAGGTGAATGTTAAGATTACTTTCCATGTTGTCTTTTAGGATTTTTACAGTTTCAGATTTAATGTCCAAGTTTTTTAATCCATTTTTGAATTGATTTTTTTGTTTAATAGTGGCCCAGTGTCAGTCTTTTGCATGTGACAGTCCAGTTTTCCCAGCACAGTTTATTAAGGGAATTATCCTTTCCAATTGTATAACTTGGCTCCTTTGCTGAAACTTAGTAGACCATGTATGTATGTGTTTTTATTTGTTCCATTGACCTATGTACCTGTTTTTATGCCAATACCATCCGGGTTTATCTTTTATTCTATTTATGTGGTATATCACATGTTTTTTATTTGTGAAGGTTGCATCTTTCTTTCCAGAAGCAATGTAAGTGCGAAGGTACTATACCCAGTGAAGTCATCCTTCAAAAAAATGACATTTCTTCCAAAAAGAAAAATATTCTCAGATATATAAAAACTGAAAGAATGAATCACCAGCAAAACTATACCACAAGAAATGTTAAAGGAGTGCCCCTGGACAGAAGTGAAATGGACCATGTGACAACATGGACCTACTGCATGAAAAGTCATAAAAGGTGTGAAAACACCAGAAAATAACTCTTTTTTTTTAAGATAGATCTTCAAAAACTTTGTTCTTATTATTTGTCTTTAAAATATCTTTAATATTAAACAAATTTTTAAAAAAATATTTTTATTATTATTTATGTCTTTTACATTTTGTATTCCCCTTGGGTAATCCACCACCAATTCATCCGTGATCCATCTCCGTGGTCCCTTGTGTCCTTTTCTACTCCATTTTGTGCCCTTATCCTCCCCTTCCCCCACCCCCCACCCTCCCACCAACCCGCTGAGTGTCTCTCTCCCACCCGGCCTCCCTATAGTCCTGTTATAAGTGAAACCATTCGATATTTTTCTCTTTCTTTCTGGCTTATTTCACTGAGTATGATCCCCTCTAATTCCATCCATGTCGCTGCAAATTGCATGTGTTTATCTTCTTTCCATGCTGAATAGTATTCCATTGTGTATATGTACCACATCTTCTT
>PVIJ01021213.1:0-13660 GCA_004024925.1 Scalopus aquaticus | reverse complement strand
CGCCAACGCTCTGACGCACAGCAGCTCCATCTCGTTCCCGGGCTGTGCGCTCCAGGTCTTCATGTTGGTTATTTCAGCAGGGACAGAGATACACCTGCTCACGGTGATGAGCCTTGACCGCTATGCTGCCATCTGCCGCCCCCTGCACTACGAGGTCCTCATGAGCAGGGACAGGTGTGTGCAGCTGGCAGCTGGGTGCTGGCTGGGTGGGGGTCTCATCGCTGTGATGAGCACAGCTGGAACCTTCTCCTTGTCCTACTGTGGGTCCAACGTGGTCCATCAGTTCTTCTGCGACATCCCCCAGTTACTGGCTATTTCCAGCTCAGAAAATTTAATGACAGAACTTGTCCCCATTCTCATTAGTGCGGTGTTGGGTAGCTGCTATTTTGTTTCCATAGTCATTTCCTATGTCCACATCTTCTCTGCTGTCAGGAAAATTCCATCCATAGAAGGTCAGGCCAAAGTCTACTCTACTTGCCTTCCCCACCTGTTGGTTGTGGTGCTATTTCTCTCCACTGGATTCTTCGCTTACCTGAAGCCGACCTCAGGGACTCCGTCCATGTCTGACCTGGTCATTTCTATGTTCTACACGATGGTGCCCCCCACCTTTAATCCCGTCATCTACAGTCTGAGAAACCAGGCCATGAAGACGGCTGTGGGGAGAATGGTAAGAGGAAAATGCTCCATCAAGTGAGAGATCACCGTCTACAATTACACACTGTCATTTATACAGATTCTCCCTCTAACTCTGATGTGTTCTCGTTACGATGGAAGACTCCTCTTAGTACGTTTTTCCTTTGGCAGAAATTTATTCTCATATTCTACCATAGGGTACAGTTTCCAAAATAATGCAATCTTTGCCAAACCCCTCCCTGTGTGATGTTCGTAAAGTGAATCCAGCTCATGGCTATAAACATATATTTGGTATGGAAAAAATGTTCTAGAACTCATAAATTACCAACTTTACACAAGATGAAGCATGATACAGTGGTCTGTCCTTGGGAGCACACGGGTCACGGGCCCCCAGTCTGCACGCTCGGTTCGTGCAGGGTGTGTCTCCACTGAGGACCCTGTCTTTGTGGGGGGAGGGGCACACAGTTGAGGTCCCCCTAACACTCACATTTCCTAATGGGGTGTCTTCCTCTAAGAGAAATTCATGCTTCTGTTCAAAGACACGGAGAAACTGCACTTGAATCTCGCTGACACTGGGAGAGTGGAAGGACGGACCCCTGTGATGAGGGGAATGTTAGTTTCTGTCACATTCTGTGTCGATGCTAATGTGACTACCCCCCCTTGATGAGAATTCTGAACCTGAAATAATTCCTAGAAAAATGAATTGGTTTTCGAGAATATTTCTACTTTTTAAATTCATGACTTTTCTAAGACATCTGTTGTTCTTGTGTTTATTGTCTGGCTACCTTAGTTTGCCAAGTGGTATCTTGGTGTCCTACACCAGGGCTGCTTCCTCACTTTCTGGTAGAAAACACTGAAGTTCACTGTTCTTCTACCTTACGAGTCACGTTGTCTCTTATTTACAACATGACGTCAGCTGACGCCCGCAGTGTGTCCATCCCTGCAGGTCTGCGGGGCCCGAGGACGCATCTGGGGGGCTCATCACTGTCTCCCTGACACTGAGACCCTGAGCGGGGCGTGTGACATTCATCCTCTCAGCATTTTCTCTGGGGCAGGTCCCATCTCCAAACTCTCCTAGAGACTGTTACAAATTCAGTCCATGAACCTGAATGATAAAATAAAAGTGCATATTAACCACAAATTTTAGTCAGTTCAAGTTCCCTTTACAACTGCATGGACTATCCCAAAGACACATTCATTTCAGGGCCATGTGAGCAACCACTCAAAGGAGTGTCACTGATATCACCGTATCACGTTCAGTGATGAGGTCACAGTCTCACCGCCTGGGCTGTGACGTCATTCCCTGGTCAGGTTCCTGTTAATGCCCTTTGTATTTTTCCTTTGACAAATCCACTATGTGTCTGTTTGGAAAGGGATTTGGTTCCATAGTTGTCATAGTAATGTCATGTTAGTTCAGCATTTGCTCTCAAAGGCATAAGGTCTTTTAGAATTTCCATTACGGTCCCTGCGGTCCAGCAGCTCCGGGCTGGGCCGTGTCCCCCCGGCACCCGCGGAGCACCTGCCCTGCCGCGCCAGGCCCCCGTCCGCACCCCGAGCCCCTCCTGCTCCCTCTGCCTCCAGCGGAGTTGGGCACTTGGTCCCAGTTGGTTTTGCTTGTTTGTCACACAAGTTTTCTATCCCAGACAGCGAGACCATCTGCTCTCTCACTATCTGTTCCTTTCACTTCACAAAATCACCTCAAAGTACCGTCGTGTTGTCCCAAAATACACGATTTCACCTTTTCAACAGCTGTGTAGACGCCATCGAGGGTGTCCCCACAACTGTCCCTCCTCTGCCCCGGCCCTGGGCTGCCGCGGCGCAGTGGGGGGTGGGGGCTGCCGTGGACACGGGGCGTGTCCGCAGTGCGGGGTCTGCAGCGTTGGGGGACAGACGCCCGCGGACGGTCTCGGCCCCGGGAGCCCCGCTCTGAGCCCCGGAGCCGCCTCGGCCACTCCCAGGGCGGCGCCCCGCGGGCCCCACGGCAGCGCGAGGCCCTTTCCCCCCCTGCTGCGCCCACCCTGAGCCGTCTCCAGGGGCCGCTCCCGGGGTGTGTCCGCGTCTCCCCGGAGCTAGGGACGGGGGTCCTGGGGGTGGGTTAAAGTCGGGCAAGCCCCGAAACCATCAGATACCAGAGGGGACACAGGCGACGCCCCCTGGACATGACCCTCAGATGGCCTGGGGGACACAAGACCAAGGACAGGGAACAGCAAAGTCAACGAGGGGCCCCCAAACTGGAGCGCCTCTGCGCCCCAACACCCGCCCTGCAAACAGGCGCCTCCCGGGGAAACGGCGCGTCGCCGACGAGGAGCTTCCCACACGCACCCGCAGCCCAGAGTGGACGCCCGGCCGGAACCGGGGAGACCCCGGACACTGTCCCCGGAGGGCGCAGGGCCGCGGTCCCCGCAGCTTCCGTCAGGCCCGAGCCGCGTCCGCAGAGACAGGAACGGCCGCACCCCGCAGACGGCGCGGGACCCGCCGCGCGCTGAGACGCGGCCACGGGCGCTCACGGGCAGCAATGAGGCCGGAAACGCCGAGTTTAGGGCCGAGAACAGACGTGAGCGGGAAACTCGGTCACACGACGGAACAAATCAGCCCCAGAGGGTCCCGGCGTCCCCCTTTACTCACACCCCGAGAGCCCCGAGTTTGCTTCCTCTCCCTGTTTCCCCTGCGCTAACCTCCTCTTGTCTACACCACGGCGCCGTCCCCCTCACCCCCTGGTCTCCCCATCAAGGGGGCAGTGGGGGACGGAGACTGTCCAGCACGCTCTGGACACGGCTCCTCAGGGGCTTTAACGATGAGGCTACAACGGGGTCCCCGGAGGACAGTCAGAGGGGTGATGGACCCAGAAGGGGAACAGGTGCAGTCCTGTCCAAATGAGTGTAAAACTAAGGAAACTGCCTCAGGCACACTCAGTGCACTAATGGGACGCGCTGCAGGACGAGGCCAATTAGGACAGTCAACTGGACACGTGCGCTTGTCCCCTGGAGCAGAGTCCCCGAGGGACGGTGTCTGGGACAGTGACCAACTCCCAGGCGCCGGCACCAGAGGGCAAATAGCCCCGCCCGAGGCCCCTGCTCTGTCCACGGAGGCGGCAGAGGACGGAGGGTGGATCCTGGGGGTGTCCAGAGGCTCCATACACTCCGCGGTCATGGAGGGAGAGGCCGGGACAACCTCTGTCCTGTGATGGGACAACCTCAGAGAAGAGACTCCACAAGGCGGCTGGGACGTCCCCCAGATCGCAGGTATCGGCTACCAACCATGGTCAGGGGAGAATCCATTCAGACTTGACAGTTTTTAGGCTTGTAGCTTCCTTTTAGACTTGAGAAATCACAGCAGTTAAAATATTCATGCTATAAATAATGAAAACTAATGAATTCTAAAGGTGCACAGGTTGCTCAATCTCCCACTGCCAAATCATTCTACAAAGAGTCACCATGAGAGAAAATATTTTCCATTTTAAATTTAAGATGTCAAAGATTTTGAGTTTTATACATTGATCATACTGGAAGATTTTGATTTATGCTCTATGTGATGATCACTGCTTTGTAACTAGAAATTTTGCATTCGGAACATGGAGTGTGTTTTGGGTACTAAATAAAATCATGATTCATGGAATTAGATTATGATGAAAAAAATTCCAGAGGAAATTAAAAATAATACTTTTGGATAAAAATCAGAGTGTTATTCCTTTTTGTTCTAAACATGATGACAGATAGGAGGCAAGAAAGTCAGTAACTTTCAGAGCAAAATGCTGAGGTCACGTCACGGCTGCACTAGGTGAGGGTGGTGTCTGGGTGTTTAAGGACATGAACCTGGGAGTTTCCCCAACCCCATCACTCAGGTGCTGGGACGCTGTAAAGTCAGAGAACTACACAGGGCCAGGAGGAGGCACATGTGAAAGTGCTTTTATCACTTAAATTTGTATTTAAATCACTCAGAGACGTCACATTTTTCACCACATCATATCATGATATATTTTCCTGTTTTTACTAAATTATTTAGAATTATGCACACCAATGTATTGTAAATATTTTATATCACTATGTTCTCCCAGCAGTCTCATCTTCACCGTACCATGTCAGCATCACCCCACAGAGGGAGTGAGGGTGAGACTGGGGAGCAGGAGGAGAGTGGGGGCTGCCCCGGGCCCAGACGTCCCCTCACGGACGGGCCTGGGGTGAGGAACAAACCCACACACGGAGGGCCCCGGCCCCGTGCCCGGCAGGGACCGCCACACCCACAGACCGTCTGACCCGCCCGGAGCCGCCTCCCCCGGCCCAGATGTGCTGAGTCTGATGGGGACAGAGGGGACGGGGCCGTGGGGGGACAAGCTCACCCTCAGGGGGGACGTGTGGGCGTGACCGGGGGAGACTCTGCAGGGAACAGGGTCTCTGAGTCCTCAGATGTGGGAGAGTCAGGCCAGGGGGCGACTCGGAAACAAGGACCCACCCCCGCCGTCCCCTGCTCACCCCTGTCCCTGTGGGGCCTCTCAGACCGAGGGCTGTGCAGGGGGGAGGGGGACAGATTCTAGGGGTGGGGGTGCTCTGTGTGGGTCCCATTTCCTTTGGGGCCGTGGACTGGACAACCTCTCAGCGGTGGGGTGGGCTGAGATGCTGGGTCCTGCATGGGAGGCGGGAGCGGTGGGACTGGCCCGTAGACAGAAGCTATCAGCTGAGTTGACAGATATGAGATTATAATTTGGTCAAGTTTTGTAGGGGAGAGTTAACGCATTCAGTTTTCACCAGTTTTTAGGACTTGTTTGGACAATGTAATATTGGCACATTTAGTTGAGATGGAAATAAATGGGTCAAAAAGAAGTATATGCAGATGATGAGTTTAGACTCCATAGTGTCTAAAGGAGAAATTATGTGGAAAATAAATTATTATCCTATGATGATACCGGTACGTTCAATTTTGGAAGATTTGACATTTTGCTCCCTTCACATTTCTTAATACAGATAATGTCTCCAGCGGTGACCAATCTCACTGTCGTGACAGAATTCATCCTCCTGGGATTCCCCACCTATGGGAAAATGAACTTCTTGCACCCACTGCTCTTTTCTTTCATATACATGTATGCCTTGGTGGGGAACGGGCTCATCGTGGTCATCACCACCCTGGACACACACCTCCACACGCCCATGTACTTCTTCCTGAGGAATCTGTCCATCTCGGACCTCTGCCTCATCTCGGCCATAGTCCCCAAGTCCATTGGCAACGCTCTGACGCACAGCAGCTCCATCTCGTTCCTGGGTTGTGTCCTCCAGGTCTTCATGATAGTATTTTCAGTAGGTGCAGAGCTGCACCTGCTCACGGTGATGAGCCTTGACCGCTATGCTGCCATCTGCCGCCCCCTGCACTACGAGGTCCTCATGAGCAGGGACAGGTGTGTGCAGCTGGCAGCTGTGTCCTGGCTGGGTGGGGGCATCTTCGCTGTGATGAACACAGCTGGGACCTTCTCCTTGTCCTACTGTGGGTCCAATGTGGTCCACCAGTTCTTCTGTGACATCCCCCAGTTATTGGCTATTTCCTGCTCAGCAAATGTAATAAATGAACTTGTCCCCATTCTCATTAGTGTGGTGTTGAGTACGTGCTATTTTATTTTCATCGTCATCTCCTATGTCCACATCTTCTCTGCTGTCAGGAAGATTCCGTCCACAGAAGGAAAAGCCAAAGTCTACTCCACTTGCCTTCCCCACCTGCTGGTTGTGATGTTGTTTCCCTCCACTGGATTCTTTGCTTATCTGAGGCCAACTTCAAAGACTCCGTCCATGTCTGACCTGGTCATTTCTATGTTCTATACGGTGGTGCCCCCCACCTTTAATCCCGTCGTCTACAGTCTGAGAAACCAGGCCATGAAGACGGCTGTGGGGAGACTGATGAAGGGGACACTCACCAAAATGTAATAGGGAAGCTGAGTTCATGACTCCATTATGAGACACTGATTTTATTTTTCACATTATATACCCCTTTATATTCTTATAACTACTTATAATTTCAATGTATATTTTAAAATGTATACTTGTTTGAAATTATATTAAAGATCACTTCATTTACTTTATTAGATTTAACTGTTCCTTTGTTAACACTTAAGTGCCTTTTGATGCTGCATTTGTACTGGAGAGAACTGAACTTGAAACCACTTTTTTGCTCTTCTCCATTTTTTGTAATTCTCAGCCTGGAGATGCCATGATTTAGTAAGCTATAATGGTGAAAACAAAATAATATCTTGTTGACTACACGATCTTCTAATATTTTCAGAATTAGTGGAGGAATAGCACTCACAATATTACACCCCACATCACTCGGGTGTTGGTCCCCATTTCTTTAATGACCAAGAGTGCCTGTGAATTTGGGGACAATGTCCTGTTGGGCATATTAGCACGTGAAATCTCAACAGAGCATCTGCGTTTCCATATGGTGATTTCAAAGGATAAAACACATTAGATTTTATTACAATAAAATAACACTATCATTTACTGTAGAAATAAAGACAATTCTTGTGGTGCAATTTGTCTCCACTGGATGCTTTGCTTATCTGAAGCCGACCTCAGGGAGTCCATCCGTGTCTGACCTGGTCATTTCTATGTTCTACACGATGGTGCCCCCCACCTTTAATCCCGTCATCTACAGTCTGAGAAAACCAGGCCATGAAGATGGCTGTGGGGAGACTCATAAATGGCCAATACACCAAGAATTGAGATATCACATCCTCAACTATCCCCTTATTTATCCAGATTTTCCCTGTAACTCTTACATGCCTTTGTTCACTAAGAATAGAGTCTTCTCCCTTGGGATTTTTTCTTGGCTGAAAGTCACATTTTGGTGTTCTTCCATAAGCCGCAGTTTCCTAAATAATGCAATCCTTTGTCACACCTCTACCTGGGTGGTGTTCATGTTCTCATTAATTTCACTCATTTTTCAAAATTGCTTATTGGTTGTAAAAGAATGTTGTATAACTCACACGTCACTCACTTTACGTAAAATGAAGCACGGTAAAGGGGGTCTGTCCTCGCGGAGCACACGGACACGGACCCCCATCTGGCCACTCGGTTCCTGCAGCCTGTGTGTGTCTCCACAGAGGGACCATGCTAGGGGGTAAAGGGGCGCAGTTGAGTGGGGTTGCCCTTCATGTTTCCTAATGGGGCATCTTCCTCTAAGAGAAATTCATGTTTCTCTTCAAAGGACAAGGAGAAACTCCACTTGAATCTGCCCAGGATGGAGGGATGGAAGCGTCCCTGGGGAATCAGAATCTAAGTTTGAGATCTGTCATTGATGAGAATGTTAACTTCCGTCACATCCTGTTTTGATGCTAACGTGACTACACTTCCTTGATGTGTGTTTTCAAAATCAAAACTATATGAACTAATTTTGAAGAACTACATATCTATTTTAAAAATTTACAATATTGAAGACATTTGTTGTTGTCTGTTTATTTTGAAGTGCCCTTAGTTTTTTAAGTTGTATCTTGATGTCCTACACCAGGCTTCTTCTCAACCTTCTTGTAGAAAACACTTCTACTAAGTTCACTGCTCTTCTATCCTGGGAGTTATGTTGTCTCGTATTTATATCACCGTGTGAGCTAACAGAGCAGCGCTGTCAGTCTCTATAGGTCTGCGGTGTCTGACTACACAGTCGGAGGTTCTCATGACTGATGCGCTAATATGAAGAAACCTGAGCTGGGCGTGTATACACTTCCTCTCAAGCATTTTCTTGGGAGCATGTCCCTGTGTCTCCAGACTCTCCTGATGATCTTAACATTATGTCCATTATGAACATCTTAACATTATGTCCATGAAAATATTACATATCTTTAAAAAAATTGTTAACCGCAAGACCTAACCAGAATGAAACATGTGCTCAAAAATCACTCAAATTAATGTTCATTTAGTGGAAGTATGAGATCATAGTCTCCATCCCCTTGGGATGTAACTTCATTCCCTGTCAGATTCCTTTTCATAATTCTAAGTCAGGCATAAATGTTATTTGACACCTGTTTCATGTGAAAATATCATCATAACTACGTCCAGCCCACAACAACCCACTGCCATATTCGTGTTAAAAGACGCTGGGATGTTCTGAGAATATTCTGGATGAAAAGGCTCAGCCCAGCCCTTCAGCTCATGTAACACCACACCCACAAGGGGATTTGGGGAAATGCAGAGGTCACTTGTGCCCGAGCTCCCAACTCCCTACAAAGAATTGGCAAAGACCACATGCAACACACACATAAACACACACACTCAAGTGCACATGCACACACAGCCACTTTGAACCTAACTAATGCTTTGGCATAAGTATATCTTTAATTTGTTGATTAGCCTGCTTCTAATTATTTTACACTGTTAGAGCCATAAAAAAAACTGTTCTTTTCAAGCAGAAGTCCAGTTTTCCCAGCACCTTATTAGAACAATCTGACCTTGTTCTATTGCATATTCTTTGCTCCTTTGTCAAAGATTAGTTGCTCATCGACACGTGAATTTATTTCTGGGTTTTCTATTAGATACCACTATCTGTGTGTCTGTTTTTGTTCTACTACCATGCTGTTTTTACTATTATGGCTTTGTAGAATAGTTTGAAGTCAGGGAAGTAATACCTCCATTTCCCTTCCTTTTAGTGAGCAGAGCTTTAGCTATTCGGGGTTGTTGTGATTCCATATGAACTTCATCAATATTTTCCCTATTTCTTTCAAGAATGTCATTGAAATTTTTATCAGGATAGCATTGAATCTGTAAATTGCTTTTGGCAGGATGGCCATTTTGATAATGTTGATTCTTCCAATCCATGAGCAGAGGATGTCTTTCCACTTATTTTTGTACTCTTCTATTTCTTTCAACAGTGTCTTGTAGCTTTCTTTGTATAAATCCTTCACTTCTTTGGTTAGGTTTATTCCCAGATATTTGATTTTTTTTTTTTTTGGTGTCAATTGTAAAGGGGATGGATTTCTTAATTTCTTGTTCTTCAGATTGGGTGTTTGTATATAGGAAGGCTACTGATTTTTGTGTGCTGCTTTTGGATCCTGCTACTTTACTAAACTGGTCTATAATTTTGGTTAGTTCTTCTACGGCATTTTTAGGATTCTGAATGTATATTATCACATCTACTTGCAAAAAAAATGAAGGTAGACTAATACCTCACACCTTGCACACATATTAACTCAAAATGGATAAAAGACCTGAATATAAGAGCTGAAACCATAAAACATATGGAAGAAAATATAGGCAAAACACCACATGAGGGGCCTCCCCGGTGGTGCAGCGGTTGGGAGCTGTGCTGTGGAGCTGTCGGTAGCGGCGACGTGAGTTCGACGCCCGGCCGGGGAGAATCCCACATGGTGTGGCAGACCTCTCCTGCCTCCCCCGCTGCTCCCCTCAGCAGTGTATTTCTGATCTGCTTGTTCTGCTCCCCACTCTGTCTCTGGTGAACCCTCTCGCCGCCCCACGCCTCTGGCCTGTACCGCAGCTTGTATGTATAAATAAAAAATAAATCTTTAAAAAAAAAAACACTACATGAGATACATCTCAGTAAAATCTTTAAAGCCACATACCACGAAGCGAATATAGAAAAGTTAAAAATAAACACCTGGGATTATATCAAACTAAAAAACTTCTGTATAGCAAAAGAGAAATTAAAACAAATAGACACCCGACTGACTGGGAATAAATTTTTGCACACAATACAACCGATAAGGGACTGATCACAAAAATCTACAAAGAGCTCACAAGAATCAGCAAAAACGAAGTCCACAATCCAGTCAAAAAAGGGGCAGAGGAGCTAAAAAGACACTTCTCCAAAGAGGAAATGCAAATGGCTAACAAATATATGAAAAAATGGTCAACATCACTTATAATCAGGGAAATGCAAATCAAAACCACAATGTGATACCAGCTAACACCAATGAGAATGGCACACATTAAAAAACAGGCAACAACACATGTTGGTAAGGATGTGGAGAAAAAGGAACTCTCCTACACTGCTAATGGGAATGCAAAATGGTCAAACCACTATGGAAAGCTGTATGGTGTTTCCTCAAACTGCTAAAATTGGAGCAACCATATGGCCCAGTAATTCCACCCCTGGTAATCTACCCAAGGACACAAAAGCATTAATCCAAAAAGATACATGCACCCCTATGCTTACTGCAGCACTGTGTACAACAGCTAAGATATGGAAACAACTCAGATGCTCAAAAATGGATACTGGATCAAGAAGATGTGGTACATGTGCACAATGGAATACTATACAGCAATCAAAAAAGGATAAACACATGCAATTCGCAGCAACATGGATAGAGCAGCCAGGATCATGTCAGCAAAATAAGGCAGAAAGAGAAAAATATCAAATGGTTTAACTTATAGCAGGAATATAGGGGAACCAAATGAGAAAGAGACATTTGTGGCGGGGGGAGGATAAGGGCTCAAAACAGGGGATAAAAGGTGCACAAGGGACTACAGTGACAGTTCATGGGTGAATCAGTGGTGGGAAATCTTTGGGGAATACACAATAAAGTAAAAGACATAATTAGTAATAAAAGGAAAATTGTTTTAAAATGTTCTTTTCCAAGAACTTTCCAAATGAAAAGCCATTCTAATCAAGAGACCAACACCCAAATGAAACAACAGCACAGCCAGAAGCCAGTAACTTATCGCATTTATAAGGAAAATGGTGAAATTTCTCAACAATAGTAACTATTCAGATTTAAGTGCAGACTATTGGGACTGAGAATGCACCAAACCACATAAATGACATTTAAGTGACATGAAGACACACATTTCAGCAGATCCAGGCTCCTTCCCTTTCCCTTCACATCTGCTGAGGCGCTCCTGTTCCACCCGCCTCCTTCCCTCCCACTGACCCTCCGGCCTCCACCACTGTCCGGTCCCCCTCACCCACCACCCAGCACGCCCCGTGAAGGGCGCACAGAGGGTGACAGTGACATTCCAGCCCCACTGGATCTGGCTCACCAGTGGCTTTCACAAAGGGGCCACACCCAGGTGTGCCAGTGGCAGGGTCGGGGCCTGATGAAGCCTTGAGGTGGAGCCCCAGTCCTGTCTAACGGTGTGAAACTAAGGAAATTGCCTCCGGCACACTCAGTGCGCTGATGATCACTGGGATGTCCTCTAACGATGCCAATTAAGAGAGTCCGCTGAAAAAGTGATCTTGTCCCCCTGGAATAAAGTCCCCGAGGGACGGAGTCTGGGGCAGTGACCAAGTCCCAGGCGCCGGCACCAGAGGGCAAATAGCCCCGCCCCAGGCCCCTGCTCTGTCCACGGAGGCGGCAGAGGACGGAGGGTGGATCCTGGGAGTGTCCAGAGGACCCACACACGCGGCGGCCATGGAGGGAGAGGCCGGGACGCCCTCTGTCCTGTGATGGGACAACCTCGGAGAAGAGACTCCACAAGGCAGCTGGAATTTCCCCCCCAACTCCAAATTGCAGGTATTCAGTTTTGAACAGTTTTCGAATAGAAATCATCCAGACTTGAAAGTTTTTAGATTTCTAGCTTCATTTTTGACTTGAGAAAGCAGAGCAATTATTCATGTTATAAATAATGAAAACTAACACATTCTGAAGGTGCACGAGATGTTCAGTGTCCCACGGCCGAAGCATCCTGGGATGATCCTAGTGAGAGAAACATACTCACCTTCAATTTAAAGAGTCCCAAGGATGCTGACACTGAATATATTGATAAATTAGGAGATTTGGGTTTATGCACATGTGACATTACTGCTTCAGGACGGGCATTTTAGCATTCAGCACTGAGTGTGTTTGGGTATTAGTGAAATCACAGCCGTTAGTGGAATGAGATTGCAATAAGAAATCCAGAGGAAATTTAACACAATTCCTATATCAAAAATCAGAATGTGATGCCTTTTGCCTAAGTATCATGACAGACATACAAGTCTGTTGTCTCGTATGTCTTCAAGTAGAAACGGTCTGACGCCACAGCCACAGAGCTGACCATTTCGCGGCTCTGACACAGAGAAGACGGTGTGGACACCTCTGCTCACGGAGGGGCCTCGGGTTTGTCCTCGGAACAGTCCACATCTCAGGGACTGTCAGTGATTCTGCACAGGACGAAATATGTGTCACAGCTAATTTGATCAGTATAAACAAGTTTTATGTCACTCAGATGATCTCTACATCTTTGACCTCAAACCCTGATTTATTTTTTTTATTGAATTACTGGGAAGATTTCCAGCAATGTGTTGCAATTGTTTTATTTCTATGTTACCTTAACAGTCCTGCCTTCACCGGGGGCCGGGTCCACTGAGTCTCTACCTGTGCGCCTGTGAGCTGGGCCTGGAGTGGAGTTTTGTGGGGACATGTTAGCTAGAAGACCAAACTGGCTGGATTTGGGGTCACCCTTGCTCATTCACATTCCTAAGGCTTGTTGGGTGTCGCGTTGCCGGGAGCTGAGCTGACCTGGGGGCTGGTGACGGGAGAGGGGGACGGGGCCGGCTCAAAGGGGGGGCCCATCCCTGATGCAGTGAGTCTGGGCAGAGACTGTGCCCAGCGGCTGAGTCAGCGGATTCTCTGCCCTCAGCATCGGCACAGCTGCGTGGACAATGGCGGCATGTTCCAGTCACTGAGGCCACGAGGTCGAGCAGAGCAGGAACTGGGGTCCCTGTGAGGTGAAGACGCTCAGCAGGGCCCAGAGAGTAGCCATGAAAAGAAAGAGCAGGGTTGGCCACGCGCAGATAAACTCCGCTGTCAAGCTTGGGCCAATGGTGACGGTGTTTCAGTCTAGATTCCTGATGAAGGTGATGTGTCCAGTGGTGACCAATCTCACAGAGGTGAGAGATTTCAACCTCCTGGGGTTCCCCCCACCACGGGAACATGGGCTTCCTGCACCCACTGCTCTTCTCCCTGGCCTACCTGTGCGCCCTGCTGGGGAACGGGCTCATCGTGGTCATCACCACCCTGGACCCGCAGCTCCACACGCCCATGTACTTCTTCCTGAGGAATCTGTCCCTCACGGACCTCTGCCTCATCTCGGCCACGGTGCCCAAGTCCATTGCCAACGCT
>PVIJ01021212.1:0-19040 GCA_004024925.1 Scalopus aquaticus | reverse complement strand
TAGGTTATTTGTTTCTTTGCCCTCATCATTTTCAATATATTTTCCTTGTCTTGAATTCTCGATAGTTTTACTATCATATGTCTTGCTGTTTTTTTTCTTTCATTGTAATAATTTGGAGATCGTCTGGCTTCCTGTATGTCAATTTTTGTTTCTTTTTTCATGTTTGGGAAGTTCCCTTCAATTACTCCTTGAGAAGTTTATCTTTTCCATTGTCTCTTCTCCTTCTTGGATACCTATGATTCTGATGTTTCCTTTTTTCATGGTGTCGGATAGTTCTCGAAGCTTTTCCTCATTCTTTTTGCTTTGTTTTTCTCTTTCCTTTTCTGCCTTGATTCTGTTAGTATCTTTATCTTCCAGAATGCTTATTCTTCCCTGCATATCTTTTAATTCACTTTTCTGGCTTTCCCTGGATTTCTTTAGCTCCTGTACTTATGGTTTAAATCTTCCATTTCCTTCAATTTCTTCTTTATGGATTCGTTCTCATTCTTCAGTTCTTTTAAATCTTCCCGTTCCTTCAATTTCTTCTTTATGCATTCATTCTCGTTCCTCGGTTCTTTGTTCTTTTCATTTAATTCTATCAATTTTTTGATGGCTATTTTGAAGTCTTTATCTGTTAGGTGGATGTAATCTTGTATGTCCATATTAATGGGTTCTGGAGAGGGATTTTCTTTTTGTGGTGTATTGTTTTGATGGTCATTTGTGACTTTTTTCTTTCCCGTTGATGGTTTTCTGCTTTGCTCTGTTCGTAGCTTTCCGCTGGTGCTGGCGGGCATGACTCCTGGTTTTACTTGCTCAGGAGTGTTTGTGCTTCCCTAGTGTCTGAGTTGCCTTTGCTGTGGCTGGGTATCTTCTGGATTTCTTATTTTTCTTTGTTGAATTTTTGTGTTCTCATAGTGTGTCTCCAGTGTGTTTCCGGTTCCGAGTTGAATTCGGGAAGATGAAGGGGTGGTTTGCAGTAAAAAAAAAAGAACAGAGAAAAGAGAGAAAAAAAGAAAGAGAAAAAAAGGGGAAAAAAGGAAGAGGAAAGAAAAGGGGAATGAAGATGAAGAAAAGTAGGAATGAAGGACCAAGAGAAAAAGGTACATTAAAAGTAAAAAATAAATAAAAATTAAAAAAATAATAAAAATAAAAAAATAATAATAAAAAATAAAGTATTGGGGAGATGTGAGTTCAGAGTTCTGTAGTCCTTTTGCTCTTAGGTTCTGGGGTTTCTGGTTGGGTCCCCTGCTGGGGTTCAACCCCTCCTTTCTAGTGACAGATGTTGTTGTCTTGCTGTTGCTGCTGTCATTAGTCCTTGCTGGGAGTCTTTCTATTCTTTCTCCTCTACACCCCCCCTTTTATTTTCCTTTCCTCCGATGTTTGCCTGGGGCTATTCCTGTCCCTGGGGTTATGTCTGGTGGGGAGGGGTTGGGAGCTCCTGATCTTAGTTTCTTTTCTGCTGCTTAGGCCCCGCTACTCCATGAAGGTGAGCAGGGGTGGAGGCTGTGGGTGGCTGTTGATCAGCATTTCACCTCCCCTAGTTTCTGGGTTGCCAGTGTGCAGCCACCTAGAAGTTGGGGGTGTGGTAAGTGCTGGGCCGTGTTCACCACCTGCTGAGCTCTTTTTTTTTTTTTGCTGTCCTCCGTGTTCCAAGATGCTGACACTTTGCAGGGGAGGGTGTGGTCAGAGATAGTTTCAGCAGGAGCCTGTACCCCCAGCAACAGGTGTGTGTGGGATTTTGGGGACTGTCAGTCAATAGTTCTTAATTGCCACCCCTTCCATCAGCTTGGGATCAAGTTGCAGTCTAAGGCCCAAGGTGTTTGAGGTGGTCTCAGCGGGAGGTTTTCCAGTCTAACCAGTTTTTCTGGCCAATTTATCACCTAGCAACCAGTGGGGGATGTTTCTTGTTTGGACTTTCTCCCCATTAAGATGTTACCTAGCCCCAGGTGGGGGATGGGACGCCGTGACCCTCCCGCTTTCCTGCTCTTCAGGCTTGCCATACAGGGAAGAGAGGGGGGTCGTGGGGTGGGGGATTGAGGGCCGTGCTCCCATTCGGCTGGTCAGAGCCCTCCAACCTCACCACAGTTTCTAACCTTGTATTCAGTGGCTCTCAGGGGAAGCTGCTTCACCCACCTCTCCTTGCTGCTGTTCCTCTATGTGGGGTCCGATGTGTTTTCTCTTCTCTTTACTCTGTCTCTTCGGTTTATTTTTAAGTCTAAAGCACCCCCCAGGTTGACTGTATTGTGTAGGGTATCCAGTTCTCTTCGAGTCAGCTCTCAAAGTTAGGGATATTTTTCTCCATAAATCGATTTTTTGTGGGAGAGCCTGATCTTAGCATCTGTTTGCCACCATGTTTTTGTTTTTTTTTTTTTCAGTTTTTCTAGAGTTTTTAAGATTCTCTATGTATATTATCATGTCATCTGCAAATAGTTATAGCTTAATTTCTTCTTTCCCCATTTGGATTCCTTGTATATCTTTTTATTGTCTTATTGTTCTGGCTAGGACTTCCAGTATTATATTGAAAAGCAATGTTGAGAGTGGACATCCTTGCCTTGTTCCTGATCTTAGAGGAAAGGCTTTCAGTTTTTCACTTTTGAGGATAATATTGCCTGTGGGTTTGCATATATGGCTTTTATTTTGTTGAGGTATGTTCCTTCTATCCCGAGGACCTCAAGGGCCTCCATCATACATGTATGTGGAACTTTGTCAAATGCTTTTTCAGCATCTATTGATAAGATCATATGGTTTTTTATCTTTCTTTTTGTTGATGTGTTGGATTACATTGATTGATTTCTGGATGTTGGATCAACCTTGTGTACCTGGAATAAATTCCACTTGGTTGAGGTGTATTATCTTTTTGATGCATTGTTGGATTCTTTTTGCTAAGAATTTGTAAAGTATTTTTGCATCAGTGTTCATTAGAGAGATTGGTCTGTAGTTTTCTTTTTTGTGTGTTGTTCTTGTTTGGTTTTGGCATTAATGTGATGGCTTCATAAAACGTATTCAGTAGTATTCCTTCCTTCTCCATTTTTTGAAATTGTTTTTGTAAGATAGGGACTAGTTTGTTTCTGAATGTTTGCTAGAATTCATCTTTAAAACCATCTGGTCCTGGGCTTTTGTTTTGGGGGAGGGTTTTGATTAGTTTCAAATTCATTGCTTGTATTTGGTCTTTTTAGGTGTTCTATATCTTCTGTTTCTAGTTTTCAGTGATTGTATAGTTCTAGGAATTTGTCCATTTCTTCTAAATTTTTGAATTTGTTTCCATGTAATTATCCATTATAATCCCTAATTATTCTTTTGATTTCTGTTGTGTCTGTTGTGATTTCTCCTCTTTCGTTCATTATCCTATTTATTTGCGGTTTCTCCCAATTTTTCTTTGTGAGCCTGACTAGGTGTTTGTCTATGTTGTTTATTTTTTTCAACCAACCATCTTTTGGCTTTGCTGATCTTCTGGATTGTTTTTTTTTTTAATTTCCATTTCATTTATCTCTGCTTTAATTCATATTATTTCTTTCCTTATACTCGCTTTTGGGTTTTATTGTTGGTCCTTTTCTAGTTCTTTAACATGGAAAATCAGGGTTTTTTTTTGAGATATTTCTTGTCTCTTGATGGAGACCTGCATTGCTATATACTTTCCTCTTATTACTGCTTTGCTGTGTCCCGTACATTCTGGAACGTTCTCTGTTCATTGTCATTCCTCTCTAGGTATTTTTTTATTTCTTCTTTGATTGCCTCATTACTCAGTTGTCTTCTAGTAGTGTGGGTTTCAATCTCCATGAAGTAAGAGGGCTCCTTGTTTTCTTTTCATGGTTTGTTTCTGATTTGATGCCATAATGATCAGAGAAATAGTTGGTATGATTTTGATCTTAGTGTATCTGTTGAGATTTGTCTTGTGACCTGATATGTGATCAATCTTAGAGTATGATCCCTGTGCACTTGAGAAGAATGTGTACTCAGATTTTTTGGGGGTGCAGTGTCCTATAGATGTCTGCTAAGCACATGAGGTCTAGGTCCTTTTTTAGAGCTTTAAGGTCCTTGTTTAGTTTTTGTCTCGTTGAGCTGTCCATTGGCGAAAGTGGGAACTGAATTCTCCTGCTACATAAGTATTTTCTCTAATGTTCGCTTTCAGGGCTGACAATAGTTGTCGATATATTTTGGTGCTCCTTCATTTGGGGAGTATATGTTGATGAGAGTTATGTCTTCTTGTTGTATTGTCCCTTTTATCTTAATGTAGTGGTCATCTGTGTTTCTTTTTACCTTTTTTAGTTTGAAGTTTATTTCATCTGATGTAAGTATTGCTGTTCCTGCTTTCTTTTTTTTCGTCCTTTTGTTTGTAGGGTTGTTTTCCAGCCTTCTACTTTCATCTTTTATAGTTAAATGTGTTTTCTATAACTGCAGAAGGTTGGGCTCTATTTTTTAATTCAGCCTGTTACTCTGTGTCTTTTTATTGGTGAGTTTAGTCCATTTACATTTAGGATTAATAATCATAGATTGGTCTCCGTATTTGTCATTTTGTTTGCCTTCTTGTGATTCCATTCCTTACGTTATTCTGTTCTTCCTATTCATTCCTCTGTTGGGTCTGGCTTTAGGGCTTCTTGTATTTTTTTGGGGGGGAGTGGGGACTTAGTAGTAATGAATTCCTGAAGTTTCTGTTTTTCTGAGAAGGTCCTTATTTTTTCTTCAAAGAGGAAGAAGATCTTTGCAAGGTAGAGTATTCTTGGTTGGCATTTGTCGTCTTGGAGTTTTTTGCGTATGTCACTCCATTCTCTTCTTGCCTGTAATGTTGCATCAGAGAAGTCTTATGTTAGCCGATATGTTTTCCTTTAAGGTTATCTGTTTCTACCCCTTGTCAGCTTCATTATGTTGTCCTTGTCTTGGATTCTCGAAAAGTTTACTGTTATGGGTCTTGCTGTAGTTGTTTTTTCATCATGGTAGCTTGGGGCTCTTCTCACCTCTTGTATGTCAGTTTTCATGTCCTTCTTCGTGCTTGGTAAATTCTCCGCGATTATCTCTTTAAACAGTGTCTCAGTTCCTTGGCCTCTTTCCTCATCTTCTGGAATTCATATGATTCCTATATCCTTTCCTCATGGTGTCCAATAGTTCTTGAGGTGTTTCTTCATTTTTCTTTTGTGCTTCGACTTCCTTTTCTTTTTTTATTTCTTTTTATATCTGTATGTTTGAGAGTACTCATTCGTTCTTCCATTTCATCAATTCTGTTTTTGTTGTTTTTCACAGATTTCTTTAGGTCCTCCATTAAACTTTTATTCTCCTTCTTTAGGGTCTCAATTTCATTCTTCAGTTTGTTAATTATTTTTCCCATACCATTCTTTTCCTTTTCATCTTCCTTACATGTTTTAATCATGATGATTCTAAATTGTCTATCTAGCAGGCAGATAAATTTTTCCATGTTGTCATTGTTGAGTTCTGGTGGTTGATTTCCTTTTTGCGGTGTGTCCTTCCCCTTGGGCTTGCTTGGTTATTTGTATTTTTCCTTCTTTTTCTTGTTTGTTTTCTAATTTGTTCTATGTGTTGGGACAATGTGCTGCTTGTTCTTGTGGGCATCTCTTTTAGGTGCTCATTTGGGGGTATTGGATACTGGTGGTCTGGCGGAGTCCAGCACTATTATGCCAAACCTCTGTGAATTTTTGATGGAAACTACCCCTGGAGATCCTTCTCTGTATTTGGTCAGATCCAGAAGGGAATCACAGGGTCCCTGTCTTCTAACTACGGCACAGGGGTTGTGTTTTCCTGGTGCCCATAGTTCCCTTTGACGGTGGGCTCAGGGGCTATAGCTGACTTCTGTTTGTTCCGAGCACGCTGTCCTTGTAGCTTGTATTTGCTTGCAGTGTTCACTTTCATCCAGCTTCAGAGGTGAACCAGGTTGTTCCTGTTCCTTTGGCTCCAGGTTTGTATTCTCCCTGGATGCCTGCAATTTCAGTTCTGTTCCCAGTCCCCTGTCCTCTCTCCTCCCAAAGAGCTGAGTTTGGGCCATGACCAGGCACTCTGTGAGCGCAATCCGGCCAATCTTCACCTTTTTACAGTGTGTTCCCTTTCTCAGTTCCAGGGTGGGACACTGTGGATCCTTTAAGCCCAGGCTTGTATTCTCCCCGGATGCCTGCAATGGCAGTTCTGTTCCCAGTCCCCTTCCTTTCAGCTCCAAAAGTGCTAATTTGGAGCTGACTACCACGTGCTCAGTTCACCAAGAGATTTTCCTACCACGTTCAGTTGGGTTGATACTCCTAATATGTAAAATGATAATCAGTTTTCTGATTTTATTTGGCAGCTGTTGTCTTCCTCCCTTCGTGATCTCTTCTTGCATTATTTTAAAAAAATTATTTATTTTTATTATTTATATCTTTTATATTATTGTGTATTCACTACAGGTTAACCACCACTAATTCACTCTTGAACCTTCACCATAGTCCCTTGTGCTCTTTTCTTCCCCATTTTGAGACCTTATCCTCCCGCTTCCCATGCTTACTGAATGTCTCTCTCTTATTTGGTTCCCCTATATTCCTTCTATAAGTAAAACCATCAATATTTTTCTCTGTATTACTGGTTTATTTAGCTGAGCATGATCACTTCTAACTCTATACATGTTGCTGTGAATTGCATGTGTTTATCTTTTTTGATTGGTGAATATGTACAACATATTCTTGTACCACATTGCCTTGATCCAGTCATCTATTTTTGGGCATCTAGGTTGTTTCCTTATCTTCGCTATTGTAAACAGTGATGCAATAAACATAGTGGTGCAGGTATCCTTTTAGATTAATCTTTTTGTGACTTTTGGGTAGATTCTCAGAAGTTGTATTACCGGATCGTATGGAAGCTCCATTTTAGCAGTTTGAGGAACCACCATACAGCTTTCCATAGTGGTTGGAACACTTGGCATTCCCATCAGCAGTGGAGGAGAGTTCCTTTTTCTCCACATCCTCGCCAACATTTGTTGTTGCCTATTTTTTTAATGTGTGCAATTCTCACTGGTGTGAGTTGATATCTCATTGTGGTTTTTATTTGCATTTCCCTGATTATGAGGGATGTTGAACATTTTTCATATACCTGTTTGCCATTTCTATTTCCTCTTTGGAGAAGTGCCTTTTCAGCTATTCTGCCCATTTTTTGACTGGATTGTTGACTTTGTTTTGTTGAGTCATGTAAGGTCTTTGTAGATTTTTGTGATCAGTCCATTATTGGTTGTATTGTGTGCGAAAATTTTCTCCCAATCATTCGGGTTTCTATTTCTTTTGTTTAAAGTCTCTTTTGCTGTACAGAAGATTTTTAATTTGATGTAATCCCAGTTTATCTTTTCCTTCACTATCTTCGCTTTGGGGGATGTGTCTTTAAAGATTTTACTGAGGTGTATGTCATGTAGTGTTTTGCCTATGTTTTCTTCCATATATTTTTTGGCTTCAGGTCTTACATTCAGGTCATTTATGCACTTTGAGTTAGTTTTTGTGCATGGTGTGAGGTAGTTGTTTAGCTTCTTTTTTTTTTTTTTTGAGTAGCAGTTCAATTTTCCCAGCACCATTTTTTTTAAACAAACTGACCGTGTTCCATTGCATATTCTTTGCACCTTCATCAAGGATTAGTTTTCCATAGATATGTGGATCTATTTCTGGGTTTTCTATTTGATTCCATTGCTCTGTGTGTCTGGTTTTGTGTCTGTTTTTGTTCCAGTTTTAATTAATATGGCTTTGTAGTATAGTTTGAAGTCAGGGAGTATGATAGCTCCATTTTGTTTTTCTTTTTAGTGAGGAGAGCTTTAGCTATTCGGGTTTTTTGTGGTTCCATATGAATTTCATCAATATTTGTTATATTTATTTGAATAAATCATTGAAATTTTTATTGTGATAGCATTGAATCTGTAAATTGCTTTTGGTAGAATGGCTATTTTGATAATGTTAATTCTTCCAATCCATGAGCACGGGATGTCTTTCCATTTCTTTTGTCCTCTTCTATTTCTTTTAACGGTGTCTTCTAGTTTTCTGTTATTAATCCTTCAGCCCTTTTGTTAGGTTTATTGCCAGGTATTTGAATTTTTTGTTTCAATATAAAGGGGATGGATTTCTTAATTTTTTCTTCTTCAGATTGGGTGTTTGTATATAGGAATGCTACTGATTTTTGTGTGTTAATTTTGTATCCTGCTACTTTACGAAACTTGTCTACAATTTCGATTAGTTTTTCTATGGAGTTTTTAAGATGCTCTATGTATATTATCATGTCGTCTGCAGTTAGTGATAGTTTAATTTCATCTTTCCCCATTTGAATTCCTTGTATATCTTTTTCTTGTCTATTGTTCTAGTTGGGACTTCCAGTATTATGTTGAAAAGCAGTGGTGAGAGTGGACATCCTTGTCTTGTTCTTGATCTTAGAGGAAAGGCTTTCAGCTTCTCATCATAGAGAATAATATTGGCTGTGGGTTTGTCTTACATGTCTTATTATATTAAGGTATGTTACTTCTATTCTGAGGCTTTCAAGGGCCTTCATCATAAACGGATGTTGACCTTTGTCAAATGCTTTCTCAGTATCTATTGGTATGATCATATGGTTTTTATTTTAATTTTGTTGATATGTTGGATTACATTAATAGATTTTCAATGTTGAACCATCCTTGTGTCCCCAGAATAAATTCAATATATTCCACTTGGGTGTGGTGTATTATCTCTTTGATGCATTGTTGGCCCTGTTGGCTAAGATTTTGTTGAATAATTTTGCATCAGTGTTCATTAGAGAGATTGGTCTATAGTTTTTTTGTGTGTGTTTTCTTTGTTTGGTGTTGGTTAGTGTGATTTTCACTTTATAGAATGGAATTTGTAGTATCCCTTCCTTTTCAATTTTTTGAAAGAGTTTGTGTAAGGTGAGGAATAGTTCCTTTTTTAAAATTTGGTACAATTCATTTGTGAATCCATCTGGTACTGGGATTTTGTTTCTGGGGAGGGTTTTTATTACGTTTCAGTTTCATTGCTTGCAATTAATCTGTTTTGGTGTTCTATATCTTCATCTATTTTTGGGTGATTGTATAGTTTTAGGAATTTGTGCATTTCTTCTAAGTTGTTGTACTTGTTTGCATATAGCTGATCATAATAATCTCTAATTATTCTTTTGATTTCTGCTGTGTCTGTTGTAATTTCTCCTCTTTCATTTATTCATGTTTTCTCCCATTTTTTCTTTGTAAGCCTGGCTAGTAGTTTGTCTATTTTCTTTATTTTTTCAAAGAACCGGCTTTTGGTTTTGTTGATCTTTTGGATTGTTTTTTTGATTATTATTTCATTTATTTCTTCTTTCGTTTTTATTATTTAATTTCTTATACTGGGTTTTGGGTTTTTTGTTTTCATTTTCTAGTTCTTTGAGATGGGAGATTATTTTTTCCCTTTGAGTTGTTTCCTGTTTCTTGATGTGAGCCTGCATTGTTATTTATTTTCCTTTTATTATTGATTTTGCTTTGTCCCAAACATTCTGGAAAGTTGTGTCTTCCTTGACATTCATTTCTAGGCATTTTTAAAAATTTCTTCTTTGCTCTCCTCTTTAATCCAGTGGTCTTCCAATAGTGTGGGTTTCAATCTACCTGTGTGAGAAGGCCTTCATTTCTCCTTCATATCTGAATAATACCCTTGCAGGATAGAGTATGCTTGGCAGGCATGGTAGCTTTATAGTTTATCTATTTCTTTCCCGTTGTCAGCTTCAATATGCTTTCTTTGTCTTGAACTCTGGGAAATTTCATCATTATGTATCTTGGTGTAGGTCTCATTTTGTTTTGGTGTCCCAGAGATCCTTTTACTTTGTTACTATGTAGATTTAGTCTCTTCTTGAGTTTCAGGAAGTTTTCCTCTATTATCCTTTTGAATAGATTTTCCATTCCCTTCTCTCATTTTCCCCCCTTTGGTATCCCCATTATTCTTATATTTCCTTTCCTCATGGAACTAGAAAATTCTTGGAGTCTTTCTTCTAATTTTTACTTCATTTCTCTCTTTTTTAATTCAGATTCCTTTTTCATTCACATCTTCATACATACTGATTCACTCTTCCACTTTCTTCTACTTCTATTGTTTTCTCCTGAATTTGTCATCTCTTCTATTGCTCCTCTTAGATCTTAAATCTCCATATCTTTTCTTATTTTATTTCTCATGACATTAATTTGCTTTTCTGAGTTTTCTCTGTAGTCATCCATTTCTTTTTCGTTGCAATTTTGAATTATGTATCTGATAGAAGCTCTTCCAAATCTTTGTGTTTGATTGTGGGAATTTGTTCTCTGTGTGTTGTATTGCTCCCCTGAGGAATTATGGAACTATTTGTTGTGTTTTTCTTTTCTCCATTATTTGTTTGTGGTTCTGCACTGCTGTGCTTGTGGCTTATGTTGAAAATGGCTCTTCCTTTTATGTTGCCTGAGCTCTGGTGGTTTTCAGTGGGATGCGGGATTCTTCTTGGATGCTGGTTTGGTGTTTACTTCTCCTTGATGCTGGGTGGAGCACTCACCGGGTGACATGCAAGATAAAGTGACTGTAAGCAGAAACATGAGATCTTTCCTCCCATGCTTATGGAGTGTAACCATGTAGTGGCATGAGTAGGTGTGTATGGGACTCCTCCTCACACACTGGGTGAGTTGCACCTAGTCACTTTTCTTAGAAAGCAAACAAAAAACAAAATTCCGGTGCCATACTGGGTTCTTGAGGTATATTTGTTTATTGTGGAGAAATAAAAGGTGGTTGAGCAGTGAAGTGCCAAGTTATATTGCAGTCCAAGGAAAAAGGAAAAATCAGTAATACTGATCCTGTATTTAAAAACATGATATTTTCTGAAATATGGATTTCTACATTAAATTCAATTCAAAATACTGTGTCTAAATATTCTGATTACTCACGTGTTGTTTTTTTTTTTTTTTTGCACACTCTAAAATTTCGTCTAAGGTTAGACTTTATCCACTTCACCCTAGTACCAAGCCTGGAAGTAAGTGGAACAGAAGGAAAAGAGCAATTTGATAATTTTTTCAACTCTTGCTATGGACCTGGAGCACCCATTTCTTAAGAAAGCCATGCAGTGGTAGAGCCCATCAGGACAGCTAAAGAGACGTTGGTAAAGTTGAAAGTAAATCTGAGGAAATCCAATTCACCTATTTTATGTCCAGAGGAAGAATCAGATAGGAGGTAAAAAAAGGGTCCTTATGATATCCAAAGACAGTGTTAAAGCACAAGGCTCTACATTTAGTGCTCTTTGTATGTCTTGCCATCAGAAAGGTTCCTTGGGTCCTATGGCATAATAAAAAAAATTTTACCAGTGTTTTGGGGCCAGTTCATACCCCAGTCAGGGCCACACAATTTTTGTGCAACATCAGTGTACCTCAGTCATTCTCCAAGAAGAGCCCCAATCAAAGGCCCACCCATTAGCATTGTGGGAACTGACACATGACTCAGCTGAGGATGGGCAAGGGCACACTCACCAGCAGAGGTCCCCAGGTGATCTCTGGTGAGCACTTGAGCCCAGTGGGAAAGGGTGAAGACATGTCTAGCAGAGGTGACACCCACTGCAGTATAGATATGAATGCAATGGGGAGAAGGCAAAACGCAACAAATTGACAAAGACAACAAATCTCCAGAACCCAATCAGAAAATATGGAAGATCTATTATTCTTATCAGATGCAGAATTCAACTTTTCCATCATAAAGAAATTCAAATAATTCAGAGAAGATGCAGAAAAGTGGATCAAGAATATACAAGAAAATTCAGAAAAACGAATGTCCGTAGAAACAAGCCAATGAACAGATTGACAGTGATACTCTAAGAAGGAAATAATGGCGTTGCATGAGGAAAAAAATTTAAATTGGAGATGAAAAATATTATAGAAAACAATAGAAGTAGAAAAAAACAAATGGAAGAGTAAATCAGTGAACTAGATGATATGAATTTACAAAGACGTAAAATGGAAAGAGAAAAACAAAGTTAAAAACAGGAAAAAACACTTTGTGAACTATCCAAACACAAGGAATGGAAATAAAAGAATACTGGGAATCCCAGAAGAGAAGAGAGACACAAAGGATATAAAAAATATTTTGAAAAATAATAGATTTTGTTTATTTTGCTGTAAAGAAGACTTTCAGTTTGAAGTAGAACCAGCTGTTTATCTTCTCCTTTGTTTTCCTTGCTTCTGGGAAAAAAATCCTCAAAGATGTTTCTGTCATGGCATATTTCGCATACGTTTTCTTCTATATATTTTATGGTGTCAGTCTTTTTTGTATGTGTGAGACAATAGTCAAGTTTCATTTTTTTGCATGTTTTAGTCCAGTTTTCCCAATACCATTTATTGAAGAGGCTTCCCTTGTTCAGTGTATATTCTTTGCTCCTTTGTTGTAGATTAGTTGGCAATATATGTACATTTTCATTTCTGGGCTTCCAATTCAATTCCAATTGTCTGTGTGTCTATTTTTGTTACAATACCACGCTGATAATATTATGGCTTTTTAGTATTGTTTTAAGACTGGTAATGTAATGTCTTCATTCTTCTCCATTCTAGTAAGGAGATTCATGATTTGGGATTTTTGTGTTTCCTTATGTATTTCATTAATATATGTTCAATGAAAATGTCATTGGGATTTTTATTGGAATTGTATTGAATCTGTAAATTACTTTTGTTAGGATGGCCATTTTTAAAATAACTAAAAAGACACTTCTCAGAAGAAAGGCAGATGGCCAACAGACACATGAAAAAAAGTTCAACATCACTAGTTATCAGGTAAATGCAAATCAAAACCATCATGAAAACATCTCCAGTAAGAATGGTCCACATTAAAAAACCGGAAACACAAATTCTAGAGAAGATGTGGCAATAAAGAACACTCTTACACTGCTGCTGGGAATGTAAACTGGTCTAGCCACTATGGAAATCTGTTCGGAAGTTCATCAAATACTAAAAATGCATCCACCATTTGATCCAGCTCCTAGGAATCTACCAAGAGAACACAAAAACACTAATTCAAAAGGAAACTTGCACTTCTATGATTACTGCAGTACTACTTAGAAAAACCAAAATATGGAAACAACCCAAACGCCCCAAAATAGACAAATGGATAAAAAAAAATTGTATTTTGGATTCTAAGATGGCAGCAGAGTGAAGATGCTGGACTCATCCTCTCCGTGCACACACAACAATTGGACACCAATGATGAACAAAGCCAGATAACCAATTATCCGCTAACAGACCAGGAGCATCAGCCTGATGGAAAGCAGTAGGGGAAACTCTAATTGACCTAAAACCAAAGCTGATTCGGGGGATTTTAAAACTGAGCAGTTCAGGGCAGAAGCTGCCATCATAGGCTCTGGAGGACCTGGAATAGGAATACCACCATTCCTATCCCAACTCCCCTCCACCCAGAAAGGGAATGACTGTGGGCTCCACAACCACAAATGGGCTGGCAGTAAAACCAGTGTCACATGCACAGAAAAAGGGTAACTCCTGTGCCCTGATCAGCAGGGAAGTGCGCCGCATGAGAAAAGGGAGGGATCCGACACCTATCCCCGGCACCCTTGAAGCAATGAAGCTGCAGGAATTTTTTTTCTTTATTCTCTCAACCCACCTCTTTCTCTCTGTCCTTTCTACTTTTCTTCATTTCCTTTTTAGCTGTCCCGCTTTTTGATTTACTATAGTCGTGATAAGCTTCATTTTGTTTCACACGAGTATCTCCAGCAAGGCCTCCCCAACTGAACCTACATTCTTTATGTCAGTAGGAACCACCAAAATCTGGAGAAGTTAACCTCCCATGAGCTGCTCATGTATTTATTTGCTCCCTGACTGATTGGCTGTTTATTATCTATCTGTCTCACTCTCCACTATCTCTGATCTCTAAATCCCTCTATCCCCCTGCCACTATCATCATAACTCCCTTTTTTCTTTTTTTCTCTATTTTTTCTTTTTTCCTTTCTTTTTTCTTTCTCTTTCTCTCTCTCTCTTTTTTTAGTTTTCGGTGTTGTTGTTTTGTTTTTGTTTTCATTTTGCTTTATTCTTTTTGCTTATTCTTTGTTTGTTTTTCCCTCTCTTCTTTTCTCTTTCCTCCACCCACCAGATTCCATCCACCTCCCCCTCCCTCCCACCCTACCACTCCCCCCTTTTGCTCCTCTCATATTCTAAACCTACACAACACCTCCCTTTTTACACATCAACCCTTCCTCTCCCCTAATTCCACGGGGACCCGGAAACATGTTGGCGACATGCCACTCGAGACATAGAAGTTCAACAGAGAAAAAAGATCTGGACGACACCCAGACACAGCTACAGCAGCTCAGACACCAGGAAGCCACAAACACTTCTCAGCAAGTGAAACCAGGAGTCATGCCAGCCAGCATCAATGGCACAGGAACACTATGATCAGAGCAAAGAAGACGGCCAACAACAGAAGGGAAAAAATTACAAATGATTCTGGAAACAACGCACCACAGAAAGAAAATACTTCTCCAGAACCAAATAATATGAACATAGAAGATTATCTCTACGTAACAGATAAAGAATTCGAAATAGCCATGATGAAAAAAAATATGGAAATAAATGAAAAAGTAGAGAAGGAAAGAAACATAAATGAACAGAGGAATATAAATGAAGAACTGAAGAACGAAAATGAATCCATAAAGAAGAAATTGAAGGAAAGGGAGGATTTACAAGCATTAGTAGAGGAGCTCAAGAACTCTAGGAAAAGTGAAGAAGATAGAATAGGAGAAAGGGAAGCAAGAAAAAGCACTCTCGAAGATAAAGATGTAGAAAGAACCAAGACAGAAAAGGAAAGAGAAAAGCAAAGGAAAAAGAATGAGGAAAAACTTCGAGAACTATCTGAAACCATGAAAAAAGAAAACATCAGAGTCATAGGAATCCCAAAGGAGAGGAGAGAGACCAGGGAACAGAGAAACTTTTTAAGGAGCTAATTGAAGAGAACTTCCCAAACATGAAAAAGGAAATAAAAACCGACATAGAGGAAGAGAGAACTCCAAATTAGTATAATGAAAAGAAAACATCAGCAAGAAATATAATAATAAAACTATCGAGAATTCAAGACAAGGAAAATATATTGAAAATGATGAGGACAAAGAAACAACCTCTAAAGGAAAGACAATCAGACAAATATCAGACTTCTTCGAAGAAACACTACAGGCAAGAAGAGAATGGAGTGATATATTTAACAAACTACATGCCAACAAATGTCAACCAAGAATACTCTACCATGCAAAGCCCTCCTTCCTCTATGAAGAAAGAATATGGACTTTCTCTGAAAAACTGGATACACATTTTTCTCAAATGCACATGGAACATACTGCAGGATCAATCACATATTAGGTCACAAAACAAGCCTCAACAGATACACTAAGATCAAAATCATACCAGCCTTCTTCTCCAATCATAAAGGAGTCAAACTAGAAATAAACCATGAAAAGAAAGAAAGGAACTCTATTACCTCATGGAGACTGAAACCCCCATTACTGGAAGACCACTGGATCAATGAAGAGATCAAAGAAGAAATTAAAAAATACCTAGAAATGAATGACAATGAGGACACAACTTTCCAAAATGTTTGGGACAAAGCAAAAGCATTAATAAGAGGAAAATATATAGCATTACAAGCTCACATCAAGAAACAAGAAACAACTCAAAGAAACAATCTAATCACACAACTCAAAGAACTACAAAACGAACAACAACAACAACAAAAACCCAAAAGCCAGTTTAAGAAAGGAAATAATAAAAATCAAAGCAAAAATAAATGAAATGGAAATTTAAAAATATCCAGAAGATCAACAAAACCAAAAGCTGGTTCTTTGAAAAAATAAACAAAATAGACAAACCACTAGCCAGGCTTACAAAGAAAAAAATGGGAGAAAACATGAATAAAAAGAGGAGAAATTACAACGGACACAGCAGAAATCAAAAGAATAATCAGAGATTACTATAAACAGCTATACGGAAACAAGTTCAACAACCTATAGGAAATGAACAAACTCCTAGAACTATGCAATCACCCAAAACTAGATAAAGAAGATACAGAACACGTACACAGACCAATTACAAGCAGCGAAATTTAAACAGTAATCAAAACCCTACCCAAAAACCAAAGTCCAGGAACAGATGGCTTCATAAATGAATTCTACCAAATGTTCAAAAAGGAAAGAGTCCCTATATTACACAAACTCATCCAAAAAAATGAGAAGGAAGGAGTACTACCAATCACATTCTATGAAGCGAACATTACACTAATACCAAAACCAAACAAAGACAACACAAGAAAAGAAAATTACAGACCAATCTCTCTAATGAACACTGAGCAAAAATATTTAACAAAATCTTAGCCAACAGAATCTAACAATGCATCCAAAAGATAATACACCATGAACAAGTAGGATTTATTCCAGGGACACAAGAATGGTTCAACATCCAAAATCAATTAATGTAATCCAACACATCAACAAAAAGAAAAACCATATGATCATATCAATAGATGCTGAGAAAGCATTCGACAAAGTGCAACATCCATTTATGATAAAAGGCCCTCGAAATTCCTGGAATAGAAGGAACATACCTCAACATAATAAAAGGCACATATGACAAATCCACAGTCAATATTATCCTCAACGGTGAGAAGCTTTCCACTAAGATCAGGAACAAGGCAAGGATCTCCAATCTCACCATTGCTTTTCAATATAATACTGGAAGTCCTGACTAGTGCAATAAGACAAGAGAAAGATGTTCAAGGGATCCAAATAGTGAAAGAAAAAAATTAAACTGCTACTATTTGCAGATGATATGATAATATATATAAAAAACCCTAAAAACTCCATAGAAAAACTGCTCAAAATTATAGACCAGTAGAGTAAAGTAGCAGGATACAAAATCAACGCACAAAAATCAGTAGCCTTCCTATATGCAAACACCCAGTCTGAAGAAGAAGAAACTAAGTGATCCCTCCCCTTCAAAATTGAAAACAAGGAAATCAAATATCTGGGAATAAATCTAACAAAAGACTAAAGGACTTACACAAAGAAAACTATAAAACACTGTTGAAAGAAATGGAAGAAGACACAGGAAAATGGAAAGACATCCCCTGCTCATGGACTGGAATGATTCACATTATCAAAATGGCCATCCTAACAAAAGCAATTCACAAATTCAAAGCTATTCCAATATAAATCTCAGTGACATTCTTCAAAGAAATAGTACAAATACTGATAAAATTCATATGGAAGCATAAAATACTCCACAGCTAAAGCCCTCCTGACTAAAAATCAAGAAAACTAAGGGATTTCACTTCCTGGTTTCAAACTATACTACAAAGCCATAATAATTAAAACAGCATGGTACTGGAACAAAAAAAGTCACAAAGACCAATGGAATTGAATAGAACATCCAGAAATAAAGCCGCATATCTACGAATGACTAATATTTGACAAAGGAGCAAAGAAAATGCAGTGGAACGAGGACAGTCTATTCAATGAATGGTGCTGGGAAAACTGGACAGCTACATGTAAAAAAAATGAAGTTAGAACACTACCTTACATCCTGCACAAAAGCAAACTCAAAATGAATAAAACACCTAGATGCAAGATATGAAACCATTCCTCTGTATGTTTTGGTTTTAGGACTTCTTGTAGTATTTTTTGGAGTGGTGGTTTAGGCATGACATATTTCTGAAGTCTCTGTCTGGGAAGGTCCTTATCCTTTCTTCATAGAGGAAGGAGAGCTTTGAGGGATAAAGTATTCTTGGTTGGCACTTATTGTGATGGCGGCTGTGTGTAGAGGCGGTTGCTCAATACAGGCTCCCTTCGGTCTCTGGGAACTCCTGGAGCACACGCCCAGGGGTGTAACCTTCTCCGGGTGGCTTGGCGCTGTCTGGGGGCTCACCCAGTATAGGACAGAGAGCATGCACAAGGACGATTCCTTCTCCTGGCGTGCCCAAGAGTTCACTTCTCCTTGCAAGCCTGGCAGCTCAGCCGGGTGATGGTGGCCGTGTGTGGAGGCGGTCACTCGATCTGGGAACCCCTTGGTCTCTGGGAACCCCTGGAGCATGCGCCTGAGGGTGTAACTTTCTCTGGGTGGCTTGATGCCTTCCTGGGACTCACCAGGTATTGGGTGGAGCACGGGTGCAGGGACGGTTCCTTCCCCAGGCACGCCAAGAGTTCCCTTCCCCATGCAAGCCTGGGGACTCAGCCGGGCGATGGCAGCCGTGTGTGGAGGCAGTCGCTCAATCCAGGCTCCCCTTGGTCTTTGGGAACCCCTGGAGCATGCGCCCGGGGGTGTAACTTTCTCCAGGTGGCTTGGGGCCTTCCAAGGACTCACCAGGTATTGGGTGGAGCGCATGTGCAGGGACAGTTCCTTCCCCTGGTGCACCCGAGAGTTCGCTTCCCCGTGCAAGCCTGGGGGCTCAGTTGGGCGATGGTGGCCGTGTCTCAATTAATTTTTTAAAAAGAAAAAAGAATCCAACCTTCTGCAGGAGAGAGACTACACTATAGAGATCAGTATAGGCGCAAGTTAAAATGTTATATAGCAATCCCATAAATAATTAGAAATCAAAGGAAATCAGAGACAGCTATCCCAATATCATATAAAATAGTTTTCAAGTCAAAAAAAGGTAACAAGTATGATCCCCTCTAATTCCATCCATGTCGCTGCAAATTGCATGTGTTTATCTTCTTTCCATGCTAAATAGTATTCCATTGTGTATATGTACCACATCTTCTGGATCCAATCATCTATTTTTGGACATTTGGGTTGCTTCCATACCTTTGCTATTGTGAACAGTGCCGCAATGAACATACGGGTGCATGTATCCTTTCGGATTAGTGTTTTTGTATCCTCTGGGTAAATTCCCAAAAGTGGGATTGCTGGGTCGTATGGAGCTCCATGTTTAGCAGTCTGAGGAATCACCATACAGCCTTCCATAGTGGTTGGACCAGTTCACATTCCCACCAGCAGTGTAGAAGAGTTCCTTTTTCTCCACATCCTTTCCAGCATTTGTTGTTGCCTGTATTTTTAATGTGTGCCACCCTCACAGGTGTGAGGTGGTATCTCATAGTGGTTTTGATTTGCATTTCCT